>VTFQ01000832.1:0-262500 GCA_036281575.1 Ancherythroculter nigrocauda
CACACGGCGTCAGCTAGTGCAATCACGATTCACCCATGGTGAAGAGACATACAAGAAGCCCACACAAAGCTGTGCCAACATGCAAACCGAAAGGAGGCCCTGATGAGGGCCTACGACCTCCATGAACACATGGCAACAACCAGTGGTAACTTATGACAAATGCCAGCCAACAGGCCAGTACTCAAAAGACCCATAGGTAGGAGAAGTACACACTACGCCACAGAACTCAACGAAAAGCCTGAACTAAGGCTTATTCGTACGGAGGGGGCATGGCCAATGGTGGCATGTAACATAAGACATGACTTAACCATGGAAAGAATCTAGATATAATCAACCCAGCTGGGCTAACACAGAGGCTACAAAGGAGGCCTTGTAAGGCATACTACTATTAAGCACCATGTGGCGCCAGCCTGTGGTCATAACAGGGCCAATACTCAAAGGGGACCAGTTCTAGACCGTACACGATAACTGTGGGGAACTAGCTACACCACCTGAGCTTAAGCCTACACATTCCAACAGGCAATGTACATATAAATATGCTATCACGGTCTAAGGAAGGCCTATAAGGCCTAACACCTCAAGTAACGTGAGCATAAGCCTGAGGCAGTACTAAAAGCGTGAGCAAACTAGTGATCATAAACCAACAGTGCCCAAAAACAAGCTGTATTAAAGAGAGGCTATAATAAAGAGCCAACAATCTAACAGCAAGTGTAAAACAGCTGCTGTGGTCATGATCGACTGGGGGAAGTCGAGAATATACTATTCTAACCAGAATAGGACTCTCTATACTCACCCTGAGTGTGCAATCCAACAGGTGATGCACTCAGTGAAACACCAAACCGTAACTGGGGAGTACAACAAAACACCACGTTCATAGACAGAGGCTAGACACAGCCTGCTATCACAGAAACAGGTGTTAACCTGTGGCAGCACTAGAGTAAGCTCACATAAATATGTAGGGCTAAAGTCTAAGAACCCCAAAGCAAAAATGCTTTGAACACCCATGCCATCCTTACAAGGATAAATGTTTTTCACAGGACAAATCTGACATTTGTACTGAACCCAAGAAAAACAGAAGCTACGAAGCTTAGCACCGTTAAATCCAACTTGATAATACAAGGGGGTTCATGTGAAAACAAAGCATCAAGGGTTCTGAACAGCGAGGCCTAGCGTAACGCACAACTTATCTCCTCAGAGATAAGGGCCTGCCACCTGAGACAAACAGCACCAGGAAGGCTAATAGCAACCTAAACCTTAGCTGTTGATCTGACTAAAGCACCTACATACAAAGTATGAAGGGGATTATGGGCAAAAACGGCCACCAACTCCCTCAGGAGGAGGGCAGAACTAGGAACTATACAACCACAAGGGGATAGTAAAGGCCTACTGGGCCAAGCAAAGCTTGGGCTTCATCTAGAAACCTACAAATATGAGGAGAAATGAAGCACTGCAAGCAAACAGTGTCAGGCGGCCGATAAGCCGTCCTGCACACAAATAAATGAAGCACGAGAGCCAACTCAAACCAAACTAAAGTATTAGCTGAGAAGCTACTCTAACATAGGAGGCTACAAAATAGCAGCCATAAAGTGGCCTGCATGTTTTGAAACTAGCCAACCTAATGCTACAGTTATTTTGCCCAAAAAAGCCCCCTCTAACTTTACTGACTACATGCTCAGGAAAGCTATACAGGAAAAACAAAGTCCACACTCTTTTTTTTAATAAACAAAAGTATGGACCCAGCTTACTTCCCTGCGGCTCGTAGAACAAAGCCTAAAAGCACTTTCACTATCAAGCCAGAAGGCGGCCTTAGAAAAAGGCCAGCCGACAGCTTAACTGTAAAACACCTGAGCAAGTAGATATGTAGATATATATATATATATATTATATATATATTAGGGCTGTCAATCGATTAAAAATTTTAATCTAATTAATTACATACTCTGTGATTAATTAATCTAAATTAATCGCATACATAATTTTTGCTGTGAAAGTATTAAATATTTCAATTCAAATGAATCAATGCAGGGTTTTTCCTGGGCCAAAAATGGTCTTCGGTGGTGACAGACATGGTCATCCACACAAACAGTAAAAAGTGCCCTACCCACGTGATCTGCGAGCCTGATACTGACAATAAAGTACCCGTCACTCTCACTGTAATTCTTTCTTGCCCTCTTTGCAAAAAAAAAAAGAAGAAAAAAAAGTGATTTTATAGCTTTGTAAGAGAAGATGCTTTTTTGCTAAACCTGAAAAGTATTAAAAAGTAGCATTTTATATTAACTAATATAATTTTCTACCATATACAATTGAATGCACCTAGCTAACAACAACTTGCTTTGTTCTGGTTTCACCTCACTCCAGTCTAAACTAACTGATTTTATAGGTAGGCCGCATTTACTACACATTATTTAAATAACCTGAAAATATTGTGGATTATTAAGGCTAATTTTACTAACCACTCTTGCTAAATGGGGTAAGCGCACTAATGTTCTCATTTCAGAGTTGTTCGAGTAAATGATTCATTATAGACCGTGTGGACAGATCCATAGACCTCATAAGTTGTTGTCATGATTCAGTAAAATGAATCTGTTCAAATGAGTCATTAGGTCGTGAATTGGACATTAGTGGATGCTGACGCGCTGCGTGCGAATCGCGACAGTTATTAGGATATCGCAAGATTTGTCAAAACACTTCACCACTGTATAGGACTTTCTTTCTGTTTAATGAAAGTGTGGTTTATGTCAGCTGCACGTGCAGGGCGCCTGTCAGAGAAGATGAGGTGACGCTCTTTTGAGCTCTATTCACACCCAGCGGTTATTGGAAAAACATTCTCCGAACGCGCATCGTGAAACATGGATTCGGTCTTACGAACTTTTAGCATCGTGTCAGTTGATTTAGATTATTATGTGTGAGGTAGAGAGAGTGCAAAGACGGTGCTTACTTTGAAGAGAGCTCACACGCACGAGGGAGGAGCTCTGCTCGTTCTGTCCGTCAGCGCAGCAGTCATCTCCGTCCTTCATTTTACAGTCGAATGGTGGCTAGAACGGCTCCAGGTCAATACAGAGTGGATTAATCTGCGTAATTTTTTTTAACGCGTTATTTTTTTTCTCAGATTAATTAATCGAAATTAACGCGTTATTTTGACAGCCCTAATATATATATATATATATATAAATATATAGGAGGTAAAAGAAGAGGAGAGGGTAGATATAAATCGCCCTAAAATAGCTGGGGAATCGATTACAAACGCAACAGTGTTTACAATCGATCACCCATTACTCTCGTTTCTTCCTCCTCCCGTCTGTCTGGCTCAGATCCAAATCTGAATGGCCAGGGGTTTTTCCATGCCCTCCCGATCTCAAACGCGGAGATCAGGAGAGAATGGAAAGTCTATGGGAGTCGCAATATTCATGGACAGAAAGGAACCGTTCGTCGAACTGTCCGCGCGCGGCTCCTTTCTTAACGCGCACTCACGGCAGCTGCAGCCTGCCGAAAAGCGCATCCCAAAAACACAGCAGCTCACACACCCAGCAGCCAGAGGAGCGGTCATAGCACACACGGGGTTACAAACACAGATGCAGACACCTCCTCCCTCGGAAAGAGTGTCAAACAAGAACAGAGCGTCCGAACAGAAGAGACGCTCGCACTGAATAATAGACAAACACACATAGACACCGCCCTCAAGCATCGTCTATGCGTCCGCTCCTCTCAGACAGAAAAACGCCAGAAACGTGTACATCAAGTGTCAAACCAGGGGACACGGATGAACACATTCTCCTGAACGTTTGCAGACAAAAAAGAAGTAATTTCCTACCGGGGTTTGTGAAACAATGGCACGAACAAAAACAGTCCCGAAAAGACGAAAGGATGTCGCTGGCCAATAGGATTGAAGTGTTGTGATTCTTGACATTCCCCATAGCGCGATCAGCGCAGAGCTGAAGTTCCCTTTCGAAAGGGAAATGTACATACATGTTCCTCACATATTATGGTAGCCTAGTTTGTGCTGAATACAGTGTAATGACACTTGTGTCATTAATGTGTTTATGAACAAATGAAAAAAGCACAAATGTCAGGGCATGTCAAAACTTCTCCAGGCCCCAAATCAGCCTCAGACTCCAGAGGGTTAACTCCAGTGACAAAGAGACTTCCTTGTCCTTTTCCTTATTTTCCAGCAAGCTCAAACGTGATTGGGTTTTACCAAACACAATCTGGACCTTTAAGACCCTGCGACAAAACATCGACTTGGAAAACCCTTCTCTGCACGCTGACGAGGGAAATTCACATTTAAAGTCGACCCAAGCAAGTACCCCAGATTAAAACCGAACTGGTGCATTTAAATTAATGATTCATGGTTCGTTCAGGTCAGATCTTTGAAGTGCATATTTTGCTAAGAGCCCTGTTCATCATATCACTCTCTCTCTTAAAAAAAACTCTTTCTCTCTCTCATTTCCTTTCTTACTGCAACATATGAATGTGTGTGTGTGTGTGTGTGTGTGTTTGTGTTAGATTAGTTTGTGTTTGAATAAATAAAGTCTCTTGTAGATTTTAAAAGAAAGTGTCTTGTAGTATGTGTTTCTAAAATTTAATGTCTTAAACTGTCGATCTTAAAGTTACCGTGCTCTAATCAGTGTTTTCACGATTGTTGGATATTTATATCCACTACAAGAGCTTATTACGGCTCAAGCAGTTGAATGCTGGACGATTTCAGTTTCAATTATTTCATTTGAGCTTATTTTACTTCCTGGGGTGTGTTCCCTACAATGACTCTATATAAATTACACCATAATAATGAAATATTAAGTATTTAACTGCATTTTGAGTTGGAATGACAAAAAGAGGAAATTATATTTATTTATTCCTTGGTGTTTCCTTTTTCAGCCATATTTTTATTCAATAGTCAAAACAAGTCCACCACAATGTGTTCTGGCAACTTCTTAAAAATAAATGTCAAGCACAAAAGGCCATTGACTCCTGCTAAAACTTGACATTTAAGTTACACATTTGTTTTGTTTTTTTGTTTGCTAAATTCAAATATCTTAATTCAGATTTGACATTTTGACATTTAAAATGAATTCTTGTCAGGTATAAATAAAATGCTTATTCATTTAATTATTATGTTAAAGTCTGATTTTTTTAATGTATACATTTTCTTATGAACTTACCAGACATGATGTCCAAAGAAAACATGCCAGTAGTAATATGATATGTCTTAACCTGTAATCTAAAAATACACAAATGATCAATTTCAAAATCCATCAAAACATGAAACCATTTTGATCCATAATATGACAAAAGTAATCATGTTTATGAATTACTAATTACCTGGTGGATTTGATTTCTTTGTGGATGGTATGATCATGGCTATGTCTGTGTTTTCCTAATAGTTTTATGTTGCTTGTGAAAGAAGTACATTCACATGACTTCAAACCGATGTCCTGTTAAACTGGCCACACTGCTGTTAAATGAGGCGGTCCCACAAATTATGTGACACTCCCAGTTTACACAGTTTGGCTTTGTTTGATTTTCTTGCAATGGGAACAACAAAATTCAGCAATTCTTTCATTTTTAGCAAAAAAAAAAAAAACAACAACAAAAAACACCAAAAAAGAGCAAGAGATTGAGAGAGTGTAAATGTGGCATATAAACACTATATTGCCAAACGTTTTGGGACATCTGCCTTTACATGCACATGTGGCCACGGAAGTGATTGGAATACCTGAATTCAATGATTTGGAGGGGTATCCCAATCATTTTGGTAATATATATATATATATATATATATATATATATATATATATATATAAGTGTGTGTGTAACCTTTGGCTAAAAGTGTTAAAAGAAAAACCCGACTACGCCACCTAGGTTATTACTTCACTCAGGAAAATAAGATATTTTATATATAATTACAATAATATGAAGGACCCTGCTAGTTTGGATGGGATTAAAGACAGAGACGTGACTTTCCAAAATAGTACAAATTTATTTCACAAAAATCATTTACACTAAAATGTTCTAAAAAACATTTACAGTTTACCAGTTATTTACCCACAGTTAATAAGAGAATAGATTAGATCCACACAGCAAATCAGTGACCAAAAAAAAACAAAAAAACAAAACAAAACAAATATACTCTCCCCTTCTGTTAAGCCTCTTCTGTTAAGCAGCTTGTCAGATAATCACATGTGGATATTGTAGTGAACAGCACATTCTAGGGCCCAGTTTATGGCCAGGCCCCTCTCTGTCCGTAACAGCGGACAAAGGTTTGCTGCATTTTGATTGGATCTTGGTGGACTAACACAAACAAACTGTCCAACGCCATCAGATAAAGATGTAAGGACAACATCCAGACCTCTCTTAGAGCGCAAGAAGAAGACCTCTTGTACCAACCCTGAGAAGGACAAGACTTCCCATTGGTCCACATGGAGTTTCTGTCCTTCACCCATCTAGAGACTACTTGGCTACAGACCCGCCATTAAAAATTCCTCTGGACCTTAGCAGCAATGGGTGAAACAAAGAGAGATCACAAAGATCCATCCAAATCCATTCAAAACTATGTTTGAAAACCTTAGAACTGATGCAAACTACACATCCATTTCATACTTATTCACAGAAATAAGTATTCTCAGTGACAGCCATTTGTAGTGCAACATCTGATACAAATTCAGCGGTTAATGTACAATTGAATGACAGTTCGATCTTTTTCCATCATGTTTAGTCTCTATTTGTTTAGAATATGCCAAGGGTATTCTGGTGGTGGTTTGGAAAGTGAGAAATGCATTGGTAAACTTTAAAGACACTGTAAAGACTTCCAACTTTGTGCTTTATGCGAATGAGGTCCACAGGCGAGAGAAGGGTGGGCCACACTTTGTGTGTCCCCTCTGATGCCAGCAGCCAATCACAGCACTCGAATGGAGAAGCGCCAAATTGCAATCTCCTCCTCATCGGAAAGGGATAAAGGTACCCTTTCAACAGACACTCCTTGTTCTGAGTCTGTCCTTCAAACAGGGAAAGACATAACAGATATTGTTCTGGGTCTCAACTTTGTATGGAGTGAGAGACATTAACAGATATACTGTTCTGAGTCTGCCCGTCAAAGGGGAAAGACACAACAGATACACTGTTCTGAGTCTGTCCTGCACGGGGACAGACATTAACAGATACAACACCGTTCTGAGCCTCTGGTCCATCCAGAGAGACAACAACAGACCCCATGATCTGAGTCTACAGCTTGTGAGGCAGCAACAGAGACATCACCGTCATCGGACTCAACCACGTGGAACGTAAATATCACTTAACCAAACCTCTTTCCAGAGACCTTGGCATTGTTGTATATTATCAGTATATAATTTCCTAATTCCCATTAGATGTAATATAGCTGATGTTAGTTAATAACAAATAATATTTTGGTCTAGTGTCCTGTCGTCATCGGCAGTGAACGTGTCAAAACCCAATAGAAAGTCATATAACTTTAAAATGCAACACAAACGTCAACTGTCTCTGTCTGTCACACAGCCGATAGCCATGTAACGACGCTCGGCTCATTGTTGCCACGTCTGGGATTGGGATACTTTACACTGTGCTGTGATTACGCTACTTTTGGGATGGTTTTGTTGGCAGACCTGGCAACCCTCCACTCCAAAACCCCACCCCTTTCATGCACTTTGAAGTGCACGGACCCTGAATTGGGACACAGCTAGACACTGCTGACGTGAGCCGTCCCACAGTCTGCTTTCATCACCACTAGTTCGTCGGCGTCGGCTTGGTGTATTCCTGCACAAAAGCTGCCTTACAAGTCATTGCTTGATAAGGCAGCGAGGCAGCAAGTCAGCTACCTAGGTTTCAGGCTGCATCCGAAAACTGAAAAATGCTGTCTCCACAGGCAGGATAAGGAGGTAGGGAGGCAACAAGGGATGTCCAAATCCAATGATCGTGCTCCTGAAACACCTTCATCTGATCGATTATTGAAGGCATCATAGATGTATCATTCGCTGCCTTTGATATCCCATAATCCTATGTGTTCCATTCCCTAACTTTTGAGCTCAAAAAATAAAGATGGCATCTTAAATTTGAGGTTGGTGGTCAGTTTGTGTGTAAAGTGTACATTTTGATTAACTTTTCCCCACTTCAAGCGCTCTCTTTTGTTATCATTAAATCGTTACACTGCCTCAGGAGTCTGTTCGAAATCATTTCGTGAGGTACCTTAGTGTGCCTGACAGGGGCAGCAAGGCAACAAGTCAGCCTAGGTTTTTGTATGCAGCATAAGTGAGGGTGGAGCCTGGTGATTCCGTGACACAACCAAGGTCAAACAAGTTTGTTCTACTAGAAGCAGCCGCAGAATCTTGTATTTCTTGTATGAGATGATGTAAGAAGGAAAATAACCACAACAGTCCAATGATCCAATCAATTCCTGATACAAAAAAATCAAGTCTTCAGTAATAACATTAAAGGTGGAAAGAGATCTGACATGATTTGTCTTGGATTAATTTTATACATCTCAAACCCCAGCAATTTTTACAGGGGTGTGTAGATTTTTATAGCTACATAGATCCCTCCATATATGGGATTTTGTTTCATACATTTTATCATTTAATATATAAACATTTGTTTGGAAAAGTTAGATTGTTTGGAAATGCAAAAGTCTCTATTAATTAATTCATTACTTATGACTGAGAAAGATTGTGGCCCTGACTTTTCCTCCATAATAATCTAGTGACATCTCACTGTTCAGATTCTGATCTGCAATCAGTCAAAAGGTATGTGAGAGCCAATGTGTTCTCACGTAACGTTTGGAAACAGAAGTGATGTAATGACGTGTATGAGAACGTAAGAAGTAAACTAAATGGATTTCCAGCCTCTGTTTGGAATATTATTCCCCTTCATATTTTATCTAGTCTGGGTGGCATAAATTTATTCCTTGTTTGCAATTTTGATATTAACAAAATACCTCTGCATTTCATCGTCAAGTGTAACACCGGTATCACACCACTTACTGTGCCACCAGACCAGTTCTAGGTTCCAAGGAGTGGGGAGCAAAAACAATAATAATTACACCAGAGACCGTTGCTTTAAATACAAAAGGCCGGCAATTTACTGAATGCAAAACACACATGGAATATACAGTTGCAAAACAAAACAAAAAAAAATACCCTGCAGGTTTGTAGTATCGAGGTAAATATAATAAATGAAAAGGTATTTCACTTTCTTTTTGTTCTCTAGTTCACCTAAGTTATTTTAGTCAGGCTAATTTAAGTTAGACCAGTCTTTTCCTAGGTTGCACCTATTTTGGAATTCCTATTTTTCTTCCTGAGTTAACTCTTTTCTCTTTCTTTTACAGGTAAGAAAATACCTTAAATTTACAACCAAATCAAAGTGGACCACAAGCATTTCCAATCACATTCAAACATATGAACTCAATATGAAAATAAAAGTATAACACCTTAAACTCAAGTTCAAGTCCAAATGTGAGTTCAATTATTCAGTTCAATGAAGTTTCAGTTCGATTCAGTCCAAAAATAATAATTCAATTGGTTTCCAGTTCAGTTCAAAAACAATTCCTGATACTCCTACCACTCTGGCAGCGAGTCACCGTACGCAGGAGATTTCCTCACTGATGCGATGGAGAAGATGAGTTGAAAGTCTGGGTCTGGCTCGCCATCCTGAATCCCGTCCGTGCATGTGCACACCCGCACACCAAAGACCAATCCTCGCTCCGACCGAGCCTCAAACCAAGCAAAAAAACCTGACCTGTGTAACAGGTCATAAACACAATAAATCTCTTTTTAAATCCTCAAATTACACAAATGAATGTTTCACAGTCTCTGAGTTGTAACATTACTGCTACGGTGCTTTTTCACCTCAATAATGGTGGCGGAGCGGCCTCTTTTAACTCACGGCTCCGTTTCTCACACAAATACCGCACATCTTTCATTTACAAAGCATACGTTCACTTTTATAACATTCACAGTTTTCATAAACACAAAATATTAACTGGTAAACAGTTTATGGCGAAGCATTTCCTTGTAAACAGCTACATTTTTTAATGTTAGCTCTCCACCAGAGAAAGAGGGGAAAAAAAAAAAAAAAAGTACAACACGGCAAAATGCGAGAAAACAACTCAAACTCACCAAAACCGGTGTGGCTTAGTTCTCATAAAATCCCTGTCAGTTCCCGACCAGGTAAGTTATGTTTTTCAACAGCAAAATCAACTTTTCACTCTTTTCTCTACTTATTAACCCTCTGGAGTCTGAGGCTGATTTGGGGCCTGGAGAAGTTTTGACATGCCCTGACATTTGTGCTTTTTTCAGTTGTTCATAAACATATTAATGGAAAAAGTGTCATTACACTGTATTCAGCACAAACTAGGCTACAATAATATGTGAGGAACATGTATGTACATGTTTGTGTTTTTGAAGGAATAACGTTTATGCGTGGTTATTGAAAAAACAAAAAACTTAAGTCACTGAAATAAGGCCAAAAAAAGTATAGTAAATCTGTGTTTACAATACTTTAGGGTATTGGAGGTTGTAAACTAGAGTTTTTGCTTCAAAATTATGTAAAAATTATGCTGCCTACTCCTTCATATAAAACAATATATTGATTTAGTTTTTGTAAGACACTTTTTGCCAAGAAACACAGTATGCGTGGAGACGTGAATCACCACTGAATAATGGGCCATTCTCACCTGAGAAGACAAAAGAATTGGATAGTAATGAGCTGAAATGACTTGCATATTAATGAGGCATTTCAGTCAGGTAGGCTGTGAAAAAAACCTTCTGTGATGTCTCAAGCTCATCATGATATATGAAACATACAGAAAAATATTATTACAATATAAAGTAATGGTTTTATATTATACTTTAAAATATAATGTATTTCTGTGATGCAAAGAGTCTGAATATAGGCTTTTAGTTTAAAAGCATGCACATTTGGAGAAATATTGGATTCTCATATGCTTATGTCAATTTTCTATACAGAGGAGTTATATTTATTTAATATTCATTGTCATTACTATGAGCGCTGGTGTTTTCAATTCATCCTTGAAGTCGGAGGGCGCTTTCTGTGCATTTTTAGTCCACAAATTCATCTAAATGAAGAAGAGGCTATTCCATGAATGGAGTTTCCAATTCATACTGCAGCCGGAGGGCGCTAAAGAAACAAAAACTCATCTAAAATTCATCTATAGAAGAAAAGAAAACAGGAACTAACTGCATGTCTTCTAGAGCTCGCTAAACATGACTTTTACATCCAGATAAACACTTTCCAAGACAATAAATACACGATTGAGACGATGAATGCATGTATTGCCTCTGAATTTGCGTCTGAATAGCGCTGGCTCCGTGGGTGTGGCCGCATTAGCGAATAATGAGCTGAATCACAGACTTCTCTTAGTTTTCTTTATTTTACAAAAGGCACAACATTGTGTTTTTACTCTGAGTGTATACAAATAAAAGAAGATATTCTATAGTTTCAATTGATATATTACTTATGTCTCTATGACAAAAAATGACGGAGTATTTTAAGTCTGTTTTGCTGCAATGTGAAAAAAACCTGCAAAACGCGCCGGCGCGTTTTCAGACCTCAGAGTGTTAAACACAGCTCGTTCTCTCCCTCAGGTCTCTGCTGCATCACCACTTAAGTGCTGTATCTAACGTCACTGGTCCCTTAAAGGGGCAGTGACATGAATTTTCTGTCAGCATACCTTTAATCTTAAACATTAAATTGTTGTATTAACATTTTTAATTAACCCTGATGAATTAACTTATATTAAATGAATCACTTAACTTCAGCTTTTAAACTATTTATTCTTATTTATGTCATATTTCAACATGGGTTACATCCTCCCCTCTTTACCTAATGCACGTCCCTGTGCATTCTGAATCTATACTAACTCTAGGGGTTTTTGGAAAGTAAGGCTCGTCAAGGGAATCTGTAAACACATCAATCAAGGTTTGAAATAAAGACTGAACTATTGTAATCAACGGGTTCCCTAGCTCAGGGTAAGTCAGTCTTTTAGTCGCTTTCCTGTCTCTAATAGGTCTTCTAGAACAGTCACCTTCTGTCTGGATGTCAGTTTGGTCCATAACACTTGTGTTTTCTTTGCCCTCCTGAGCAGGTTGAGTAGAACGATGGACATTATCCAGGTCTTCCTCAGGTAGGTTTCCAGTTTCCTGTCCAGCGGTTGAGCTGCTCTCTTCAGGATCAGGTAAGTCATTGTTTCCAGGATCAGGTAAGTCATTGTTTCCAGGATCAGGTAAGTTCAGGTCACAAGCCTCTACTGGAACATCCTCAGGAAAAGCTTTGGCTACGTTTGGAGGATCTTGCTTAACAGCAGTCAACTCTTTGGAGGGTTCCTGTTCAACCCTTTCTGGTAAGTGTTCTATGGGTTCAGGGGTCGGGTCAAAACCCAATATTTCCACTCTTAGATTTCTGTGTCCATCATAGTGATATTCCTCAGGGTCAGATTGGGATTCATCCCCATCAGCTCCATCTGAATTGTCATTTTTATGATGCTCTCGAGTTCTTGGTCGTCTTACTGCCATTGACGAGTTAGTTTCACTTTCGATTGAGTTCACAGGAAGGAAACCGCATGGCTGCAGGAGGTCACGATGAAGAGTTCTTTGTGGACCATCTCTTGTCTCGGGCCTCACAACATACACTGGAACGTCTCCAGACTGTCTTAGGACAACATACACATCGGACTCCCACCTGTCGGCCAGCTTGTACTTGCCTCTAAGGCGAACGTTTAGAACCAAGACTCTGTCGCCTTCCTTCAAGGTGGAGTCAACAACATGCTTGTCAAACCTCGCTTTGTTGCGACTGGCTGTCTTTTTAGCATTCTCAGTTGCTACTTTGTAACTGTCTTCGAGTTGGGATTTCAGACTGCGAACATATTGCGAGTGTGAGCCTGGCTGGTGATTGACTGGTAGGCCAAAAGCTAGGTCAACTGGCAATCTTGGCTGACGCCCGAACATTAACTCGTAAGGGGTAAAACCAGTTGTCTCGTTTTTAGTACAATTATAAGCGTGTACTAATGGTTTGACATAATCCTGCCAGTGACTTTTTTTCTGATTCTCGAGGGTTCCCAACATATTGAGCAGGGTCCTGTTGAAGCGTTCTACAGGGTTCCCTCTCGGATGGTAAGGGGTGGTTCTTATCTTTTGAGTGCCAATGAGCTCACACAGTTCTTTTATTGTTCGGGACTCAAAGTCGGGACCTTGGTCACGGTGGAGTTTTTCAGGGATGCCATAATGGACGAAAAAGTGGTCCCACAGGCTCTTGGCCACTGTCCTGGCTTTCTGATTCGGGGTGGGGACGGCCACTGCATATTTCGTAAAATGGTCGGTAATGACCAGGATGTCTTTGGTGTTACTGGAGTCCGGCTCCACACTGAGAAAATCCATGCACACAAGTTCGAGTGGTCTTGTAGCGATGATGTTGACGAGCGGTGCAGCTTTCTTGGGCATAGGTTTACGTCGTATGCAGCGGTTGCAGGTTTTGACCTTAGTTTCCACCTCGGCTGACATTTTGGGCCAATAGAAATGCTTCCGGACGAGATCGTCATGGAGGCTCTTGAGGACTAAGGATCTCAGGACTTCGGGAGCACAAGCTGGTAGTGGGTCTGAGCACCCTATTGCCGCTTGCGATACAAGACACCATTTAAGACCGTAAGTTTGTCCCACTCTCTTAATAAGAGACCAAGCTCAGGAAGTTCTTTCCTCAAGGATGGTGGGGGTTTCTCTTCTAACTCCACTTGCCTGAGTACTTCACGGATGCAGGGATCGGCATTTTGCTTGTCTCTTAATTCAGCTGGTGCTAATGAGGGGATGACAGGTAAGCCACCAAGCTGATCCTCTTCTTCAAAGCTTTGTGGGAGAGCTTTTGGATGATGGGCAAGTGACACAACCAAGGTGGTGCTGGGTGATGTTTCCCCAGAGTGATTGTTGATCATTTGGCAAACCAAGTGCTTCTCACAGATAGCTTTGATGGTGTTTTCATCCAGGTGTGCATAATCAGCCCCTGACAAGTGTCTTTTTGTGAATTGTTGTATCCTCTCCACATCTAAAGCAATACCAGGGCCTTGGTCTATTGCTTGTGTTGTTGTTTACATCTCGGCTGTGGTGCAGCCTTTGAGATGTTGGAGTGGTAGCTGTTTGGGGAGCTACTGGTCTGGCAGCTGATTTAGCCTTTCTACTGTCTTTCTGTGTGATACGTGTGAGCTGGGACTGTAAACTAGCTATTTGTTTCTTTAGGTCTTGGATTTCGGATCTGTGATCAAGAGCTGGCTGAGATGGGCTGCAGTCTTCTTCACTCTGCACATAAATACCTTGATAATAAGACGACACTCTTGGCTTTGCAATATTGAGGTGCCGTTTCATGCGGGATGCTTTGGAAGTATGCTTATCTTCTGCTGTGCGGAATAACAGGAGGAGTTCAGCGAAGGTAGGTGGGTTCTGCTTCTTTTGTTCTAGCTGGAGTTCAGCTATCAAGATGTTGTCCCAGCAGCCCCTGACAAACTGTCTGAGAAGATGCCGGTCAAGGTCACTTGCGGTTACACCTCCCCTCCTGAGGGTGGTGTTCAGCATCACCTGCAGCCGTTGTAGATAAGCTGAGGGCTTCTCAAGGTCATCTCCGTCCTTGACAGTGCCGAAGGCGGAGTCCAAGATCTCCAAGTATGCTTTAAGGGGAGATTCAGGTGTCAGGTGCTTCACAATATCGATAGCGGGTGATAAGAGACTTTCAAGAAGCTTTCGTGACTTGTAAAGATCAGACTGTGTTGTGTCTTTAAGGAGAAATTCCACATTGGAACGCCATGTCTCGTAATCCACTTCATTGTTGGGTCGGGGGAAACGCCCAGAGAAGGGTCTGAGTCTCAAAGAAGTGTGCACCTGCAGAGCAGAATCCTCATTTCTCACTATGTGCTCGACTCTTACTTTTTGTATGTCAGGTGGGTTGACATCAGAAAGTTTCAGAGCAGGCTGTGTCTTTTCTTTAGATTGTGGTGGAGACCAATGATGTTGAACATGCTGCCCTGGGGCCGTACTGGGCAGGGGGCTTACTTGTGCAGCATTTTCAGGGCCATATTGCCCTGGGGTATCAGGTGAGTTCTGTTCCATATCTTCATCTTGAGTTTCTGATTGATCTAGATCGACACTCTCACTGATGACGGAGAGCTCTTCTCTGAGGACAGCTGCAAAGTCTTTGCCAGTCAGTTTTGCAATGTCCTTTAACTCTGAAAGGTAAGTCTGTGTAGCTGTTTTACTAGCTACAGGTGTGTAGACACTGGCTAAGGCTCAAATGTGATAAGTGACATCAGTCCGAGTCTTACTGTTGAGTCTGTGTGGCAATAAAGGTAAGAGAGACTGCATAGCTGTACCATACACATACTCTACTACAACCTGTTTGTCTGACACTGGCTCAGCGAAATCTACTGGGATTACCCTTTGAATGGAACCATATTGTTTCAGGAAATCATATAGTTCTTCATCAGTTTCTGTATCGGCTATACCACTAACTATAGCTGAGTTAGGGATTTTCACACTACTCGTTTGAATAACATCCATAATGAATCACTGATAACAATACTATACGGTCTCTGGTTTCTAGTTTTAAATGCTTTAAGCCACTCCTGGCTGGCTCGCCAAGTTTGTAACACCGGTATCACACCACTTACTGTGCCACCAGACCAGTTCTAGGTTCCAAGGAGTGGGGAGCAAAAACAATAATAATTACACCAGAGACCGTTGCTTTAAATACAAAAGGCCGGCAATTTACTGAATGCAAAACACACATGGAATATACAGTTGCAAAACAAAACCAAAAAAAAATACCCTGCAGGTTTGTAGTATCGAGGTAAATATAATAAATGAAAAGGTATTTCACTTTCTTTTTGTTCTCTAGTTCACCTAAGTTATTTAGTCAGGCTAATTTAAGTTAGACCGGTCTTTTCCTAGGTTGCACCTATTTTGGAATTCCTATTTTTCTTCCTGAGTTAACTCTTTTCTCTTTCTTTTACAGGTAAGAAAATACCTTCAATTTACAACCAAATCAAAGTGGACCACAAGCATTTCCAATCACATTCAAACATATGAACTCAATATGAAAATAAAAGTATAACACCTTAAACTCAAGTTCAAGTCCAAATGTGAGTTCAATTATTCAGTTCAATGAAGTTTCAGTTCGATTCAGTCCAAAAATAATAATTCAATCGGTTTCCAGTTCAGTTCAAAAACAATTCCTGATACTCCTACCACTCTGGCAGCGAGTCACCGTACGCAGGAGATTTCCTCACTGATGCGATGGAGAAGATGAGTTGAAAGTCTGGGTCTGGCTCGCCATCCTGAATCCCGTCCGTGCATGTGCACACCCGCACACCGAAGACCAATCCTCGCTCCGACCGAGCCTCAAACCAAGCAAAAAAACCTGACCTGTGTAACAGGTCATAAACACAATAAATCTCTTTTTAAATCCTCAAATTACACAAATGAATGTTTCACAGTCTCTGAGTTGTAACATTACTGCTACGGTGCTTTTTCACCTCAATAATGGCGGCGGAGTGGCCTCTTTTAACTCCGTTTCTCACACAAATACCGCACCATCTTTCATTTACATAGCATACGTTCACTTTTATAACATTCACAGTTTTCATAAACCCAAAATATTAACTGGTAAACAGTTTATGGCGAAGCATTTCCTTGTAAACAGCTACATTTTTTAATGTTAGCTCTCCGCCAGAGAAAGAGGAAGAAAAAAAAAAAGTACAACACGGCAAAATGCGAGAAAACAACTCAAACTCACCAAAACCGGTGTGGCTTAGTTCTCATAAAATCCCTGTCAGTTCCCGACCAGGTAAGTTATGTTTTTCAACAGCAAAATCAACTTTTCACTCTTTTCTATACTTATTAAACACAGCTCGTTCTCTCCCTCAGGTCTCTGCTGCAGCGTCACTTAAGTGCTGTATCTAACATCACTGGTCCCTTAAAGGGGCAGTGACATGAATTTTCTGTCAGCATACTTTTAATCTTAAACATTAAATTGTTGTATTAACATTTTTAATAAACCCTGATGAATTAACTTACATTAAATGAATCACTTAACTTCAGCTTTTAAACTATTTATTTTTTATTTATGTCATATTTCAACATGGGTTACACAAGCTTTTCTAGCATGGAGTTTAATTTACAAACACAAATTTTCACCTCACAGATAATTTATCTGCAATAATAAGGACATTCTATTTAAACAAAAGTCTGTTTTCTTTGACAATTGATTTCGAAGTAATGTCGTTTTGGTGTAATACCAAGAAATGCACTAACCTGTGCTTGTGGTGGAGTCTCCCATCAAGTAGACAGTCCAGTCTTGGACTGTCTACTTGATGGGCGACTCCACCACTGACCTCAAAGATCTGGGTGCAACATGTCCTGTACATGACAAGACTCTGGATGATCAGCTGTGATGGGACATGACTCTGGAAGATCTCCTGAACCGGGACAACGCTCTGGATCATAGGAGTCATGGTGATGCTCTAGAAGATCAGACAAGACATAACGAGGCCCTAATAGATCATCTGAGATGTGATGGCTCTGGAAGATCTGCTGAGATATGACAGGGCTCCGGAAGATCTGCTGAGAGACGTGACGAGGCTCTGGAAAATCTGCTGAGATGTGATGAGATTCTCGAAGTGCAGCTGTGACTTGACTTGACTCATGACGATCAACTGTGACTTGACTTGACTCATGACGATCAACTGTGACTTGACTCATGACAATCAGCTGTAACTTGACTTGATTCATGACAATCAGCTGTGACTTGACTTGTTTCATGAAGATCAGCTGTGACTTGACTTGACTCAGGAACGGCAGCTATGACATGACGGGGCGTTATCATCACCATCATTTTGCGAATGGGCTCCGCTGTTGCCGCCATTATGTAAGCGCGCTCTGGTGCAGCAGCCATTACCGGCCCGAACATGATATCGTGTTCCTCCTCGCGACACCCACAGTGAATAGAAAGGCAACAGACAACAAAGCAAAATCAAAAAAACAACTCAATGACGAATGCGGACCCTCATGTCTAAGCTCAGATTATAGAGGTTGATTAATGCCATCACAAAAAAAGTCTATCAAGAGACAGTCTGGTAGATCAGAAAAGTTTGCAATGGCTAAAAATTTGCGAACATAATTCTCCAGTGATCGCGGGCCTTGTCTAAGGGCTAACAAAATTCTTGCCATGTCCATACCTGGCCAGTGTTCCTCGGAAAAGCTGTTGGATCCTTGTGTGGCCGAGTCTTCTGTTACGAAGGGACTGCAATGAGAGGCGTGCGGATCCATACGCAAAGCTTTATTCCAAAACATAGTTAAAAACAGGCAAGGGTCTGACAATGGCATACAGGTATTTGAGGGCAAGACAGAAGAGTAATCCAGGGACAAGCGTGGTTATTCTGTGGCAAACAATATCCAGGAGGGCTAGGCTAAAGGATAATCCAGGGAAAACAGGCAATAGTCCAAGAGAGGTGCAAACAGAGTCCAAATGACAAGGCAAGAGAGAAGTCCAAGACAGGCAGGTAATCAGGAAACAGGCAATGAGAAAACAAGATGGGACTAGACTTTGACTAGAACTAAAAACTCAAAGAAGGATTGGGAAATAGCTCCGTAAAGTAGCTACGCTAAACAGCTGTTACATATCCTCGTGTTTCGGTGACCTAGTTTCCCCATTCTGTTCATTCTGTGTTTGCTACCATCTGTGACAGAAGAACAGACCGATACTGAAATGGATTTACCCGCTGTCCAGCTGCTATACATCGACCAGGAGTAGCAGTCCCTCGAGACCCACACCCAAAGATTTTTGGATCTGGTGTGCCTTACCAACATCCCGGACGAAACTCTGAGTGTTTTTTTCTGCCTTAGGGAAGTACGCTTACTCGGGGGTGTCTGGACGGCCTATTTTGCACTCCGTGGACGGCCGTTCGTGGACACTCGCCGCCGCCCCCTAGCGGTCGCGCTCCGTACAGGAACGTCCTATCTGTCAACTTTCGTCTTATTATGCACGCCGCGTACGGCCGTCCGTGGACGCTCGGCGTCGCCCCCTAGCGGTCCGACCCCCCGTACAGGAACGACCTATCTGTCCACTTTCGGCCTACTTTGCACTCCGTGTACGGCCGTTCGTGGACACACTCCGCGTCGCCCCCTAGCGTTGGCGCCCCATACAGGAACGTCCTTTCTGTCCCCTTTCGGCCTATGCCAGAGGTAAGGGTGAAAACGTACACTTGGCCGCTCACTTAAGAAGGAAACGGGCGTCCATTTGTTGCAGCGCTCCCTCCGACTGACTAGAAGTACAGTGGCAACTTAAATGAATGTGGTTTTTCCCACCAACGACCTAAATTCCCTTCGCGGAAATCGCTCCCCCGCATACATGCGCGGCCTATCCGGCAAGGGCACGTAGGCCATTCGGGGATGCCCCCGAAACGCCCACCCGGGGGCGCCCCGGGCGTCCCCCGGCCCTCCGCCGCCCACCGGGGGGCGCCACGGGCCGTTTCCCAAAATTTGGGTTGGAAGGGTACGGATAGGCTGTCCCTGTACACCCCGACCCAACACCGCCCCCGCTGGTGGACACGCACCGACTATGGCCCGAAAAATTCCCTTACCCCTGGAGTAAGGGAAAAACTGACAATGGACATCAAAATAAGTGGCAGGTGGGTGTACAAAGACAGTCACCCTGTCCTCACACATGCTATCGGTACAGTGGCCTCTTAAGCCTATGGCAAAATTTCCACCAACTAACTACACGCCCTAACTCCCCTAAGGGCACGGCGCTCCATGGGAGCGTACGCGAACGGCCTGTTTTGCAGGCCGCGGACGGCCGTTTGTGGGAGGTGCGCGCCACCCCCCAGGGATTTTTGGGGGCCGCGCCGCCCCCGCCGGCCTCGAACGCCCGCCCGACGGGGCGCGGCGGGGCGACCGCCGCGTCTCTCGGCCCGAGGGGGGCCCCGGGGCGGGGGTCCGAAAATCCGGGCTCCCGGGCACGGTACTGGCTGCGGCCACGGGGTGGAGCGCTTCTCCGCGGACGTCATAAACGTCCCCTTTCAGCCTAAGTGGTTCCACGGACGTCCTAAACGTCCCCTTTCGGCCTAGATTTTTTCCACGGACGTCCTAAACGTCCCCTTTCGGCCTAAGTTTTTCCCACGGACGTCCTAAACGTCCCCTTTCGGCCTAAGTTTTTCCACGGACGTCCTAAACGTCCCCTTTCGGCCTAGATTTTTTTTTTCCACCAAAGTCCTAAACGTCCCCTTTCGGCCTAAGTTTTTTCCACGGACGTCCTAAACGTCCCCTTTTGGCCTAGATTTTTTCCACCAAAGTCCTAAGCGTCCAGTTTCGGCCTAACTCTCTCCACCGGAGCCCGAAACGTCCCCATTCGGCCAAAGCTTCCCACCAAAGTCCTAAACGTCACCTTTCGTCCTATGCCAGAGGTAAGGGGCAAAACGTACATTTGGCCGCTCATTTAAGAAGGAAATGGGCGTCCATTTGTTGCAGCGCTCCCTCCGACTGACTAGGCGTACAGTGGCAACTTAAATGAATGGGGTTTTTCCCACCAACGACCTAGTTTCCCTTATCTACATAAGCCTCAGCGTGAAGTCAAGAGTTCGTCTGCCTGGTGTGAGTCCTCGGGGGAATTTCGCAGAGTACTTGGAGTGAGTGCTGGTGAACTGTGATTCTCCATTCACCATCGACATCGCTGATGAAATCACTAGCCCCACTCCCCATCCAGAGTTCAGCCTGCCTTCACCCAGCGACACGGACAACAAGCCAGAGCCCACTGCAGATGGAGGTAATCAGCCTGCCGCGAGAAACGAGCTGGCGCCAACGTGGGAGTCCTCGTGGAGTTCAAGAGGGTGAGCAAGCGCTGAACAATTTGTTTTTTTTTTTTTACAAGGACTGTAGTGAAGAGGAGGATTTCCTGTGACTCCTTTCCCCGCTGGTTCCGTCCAGCCCAGAACTGTCCGTCTCCCCGCTGGTCCCATTCAGCCTAGAACTGTCTCCCCGCTGGTTCCGTCCAGCCCTGTGTCTCCTTTGGTCCCTCCCAGCCTCCCTCTCCTGCCTCCTCTCCAGCTACTATCAAGTTCCTCTGCCCAGTCACCGCTGCATCACACTGGCACCTCAGTTTCTCCTCTACCAGCCCTCTGTGGTGTGGATCCACCTCGGGCCAGCCGTTCTACAGCGCCGTCTGGATGCCTGGGCCCCTTAGCTCCGCCACTTGCCTCTGATCCAGTCTCTCCACCTCGGCTCAAGGAGTTTTACACCATGGCTCCTCCCCTCCTCGACTCTGCCGTGGATCACCATCCTGGCTGAACTCTGGAATTTCCATCTACTCGTCCTGCTCCTGGTCTCCCCCTGGCTCCTCCCACCCTCCATGCCCCCTTGGACTGTGTGTTCCGTTCCTTGGACTCTTCTCTTGTGTGTTTTTGTTCTACTCCGCCCTCCTCTAGAACCCCCACCCTCCCTCCTCAGTTGGACTCTTTTGGTGCGAGGATGCGCCTATCCGGGAGGGGGTGAACTGTTACATATCCTCATGTTTTGGTGACCTAGTTTCCCCGTTCTGTTCATTAGTTCATTTGATTCACCTGTGTCTAATTATCCCTTCACCTTGTTAAGTTCCCTTTGTTTGCTACACGTATTTAAGGCCTGTGTTCATCCTCATTCCTCATCCGTTCTTGTCCTTGTATGGTTGTGTTATTCCTACGTGTTATCATTAAAGCCTGTATTCATCTACTCTCCTTTGTTTCGCCTGGTGTTTCCTACCATCTGTGACAATAGCAGAAACGCTAAACAATACTCGGCCATGACAGAGAGAAAGTGCATGGCTTATGTAGGGTGTGTGATTGGCTACAGCCGTGTGTGTGTAATCAGTGCAATGGATGATGGGAAATGTAGTCCAGGCTGAAGTGCAACAGTTAGTGTGGTGCAAGAGTCCATACAAAACAAAAGACACAGAACTGGGATCATGACAAGATGATTTTTCTTGGTTTAAATTTTATACATCTCAAGCCCCATCAATTTTAACAGGGGTTTGTAGATTTTATCTACAGTATAAAGATCTCTTCTTCTATGGGACTTTTTTTTTTCTCCATACATTTTATCATTAACCTGTTGTGTTCTGACGAAATGTGTGGAAACAGAAGTGATGTAAGGATGTGAGTGAAAACATAAGAAGTAAACAAATTGGATAAAGTTCTCTACCCCGTCTCATCTGCTTTGGTAATGTCTAATAACTCCTGAAATATACCACAAATTGGTGATGAGAATTAGGTGCTCTTTTTCCACTATCGTTGGTCATGAAGATGGCTGTTAACGTGCCTTTCCCGAGTTTTTTCCTGCCTTGCCAGGTTAAGCCTGCTATGACATTCAGCACATGGCTGCGGATCTTTGAAAATTATCTACGAGTTATTGATGCTACAGGAAATGCCTGGCCGGATGAAAGAGGGAGAGCTATACTGCTTCACTACAGAGGGACAACGGATTTTCTACTCATTGCCTAACAAAGGTACGACATATAAGAATGCAGAAAATTAATTGAATGCCCTTCCTGTGCCTGCTTCTCCTGTGCCTTTCAGTACACTCTTGCTGAGTCAACTGAGTTTGGATGTGCTAAAAAATGTACTCCCCTGAATTTAAGAGGTGCTCTAGTGACTGACACTAGGGTGTCTTTTAGTCTCCTTGTTAGAGCACCTGCCTCCCATGCGGACGGGCCCAGGTTTGCGTCCCACTTAGAGCGGGCGGTGCGAACTGGAGGGGCTACATTGGTGCCATGACATGGATTGGAGTGAGGTTTAGGGGGGTGAGTGCATTGGACGTACAGGTCGGTAAGAGCTGTATGTGTAAATCTCACTCCCCTGATCTCAAGGGCCGCTCTGGAGACGGACACCAGAAACTGCACTCTTTAGTTTTTTTGTTAGAGCACCCACCTCCCATGCGGGAGTGCCTGGTTCGAGTCCCGCTTAGAGTGGGCGGTTCGAATTGGAGGGGCTACATGTAAAGCTGGATGAAACAGTCACAGCTGTGCGCCAAAAACTGAGTATAGTTACTGATAACGGTGTTCAGTTTACATCTGCTGCTTTCTCTGGTTTTCTGGAAGGAAGGAACATTCGTTACCATCATTCATCTCTACTACCCAGCAGCTAATGGTGCTGTAGAGAGGTTCAACCGTGTGCTGTTTCCACTGCTATAAAGGCTCTTTAACCCTTTCATGCATGAATTATGATAACCTCAGTCATGATTTTTTTCCTATGTGTTTTCATTGCTATTAGGGCATGAAAAACAAGATTTGAAATGTCAATTTTTACACATTTTTCAAAGAGATAATACTGTAACAACACAGCAGTATTGTGTGTATTTAATGAACTGATCAATTAAATTATATAAAATCATGTGAAAACAATAAAATATATACTGTTATAGTTGAATCCAAACCCGGAATCCATCACTGTAAAGATGTATCATTCTTGCTATCATAAGCCAAGACAGCTTTGTAAGACCTATACTGCATGTAGCCGCTGAGTTATTTATTGGTTGAATGACAAGATTATATCGTACAACGTTTAAATAGACAGAAACATCATAGTAAGTAGTAGAAAAGATGCACAGAGGCCATGTGACATGCCATTGCGCTTAATTTCATTCATATAGTTTGCACTCAGTCATGTATAATATCGTACAACGTTTTAAACACACGTACACCAGGCATAACATTATGAGCACTGACAGGTCAAGTGAATAACACTGATGATCTCTTCATCACAGCACCTGTTAGTGGGTGGGATATATTAGGCAGCAAGTGAACATTTTGTCCTCAAACTTGATGTGTTAGAAGCAGGAAAAATGAGCAAGCGTAAGGATTTGGGTGAGTTTGACAAGGACCAAATTGTGATGGCTATAGATGACTGGATCAGAGCATCTCCAAAACTGCAGCTCTTGTGGGGTGTTCTTGGTCTGCAGTGGTCAGTATCTATCAAAAGTGCTCCAAGGAACGAACAGTGGTGAACCAGCGACAGGGTTGTAAGATAAACAGAACATCAGATACTTTTCTCCTGAGATATGGACAGTACAAACACATACAGCAATTTGTCTCTACACCCCACAGAGTGAAGTTGCGAGAAAGCTTCTTCCCATTCTGTCCTTCCTTCACATTTGTTCCTTCTCCCCCACTTCCTTCCCTTTACACATTCTTCCATTCACTCAGTTCACTTAGAAAGATTATATAAAAAGTATAATGTTCTGTCAATGCAAGTGAATTAACAGTCATGTTTGGTATCATTTAAAATGTCTCAGTGTGACTGGTACAATGGTCTCGTCTACATGGAAGTAAACCAAAAGGTAATAAAGGTTTTAAGACTTTAGAGATACTTTGTTTGTTATCGTGTGTGTGCCCCTTTCCCAGGGTCCTTCATCTAAACTACCTCCTGTTCGCCAACAACGTGTGAACTCCCTAGGTCTGTGACCCTAGTCAATGCCAATCTTTGAATTGATTATGTAATTGGCATGATACATTTACCTGACTAATACATTGTTACATTTGATTTTGTTCTGACTTACTCTGAAATTATTGACTTCAGTTATGATGTATCCATTGTTACCGCAAATCTGCATCAGGTTAGTAATGGACTAAAGTCCAGTTTTGAGTGGAGCATTGGGACACGCCAACTGAGATTTTAGTGCTCCGACTAACGCTTGGCATTAGTTCAAGTGTACGTAGACTGTGAAGGCTAATAAAGGGAATTTCCATTTAGGGCAACAGAATGTTGACTGACCAACCTAAATAGGGTGAGCCATAGGGTGAGCCTTACTTCTGTTTAATGTAATGTTACTCTAGCTAAGTGTACATGGGAAACCATGGCATGACCGTACCAAAGCTACTATTAGAGAAAGTATTGGTCGGCTTATATCTGGAGTAGTGGTCGTGACCTCTGACTAGAGATAATGTTGCTTTAATTCAAGTGTACACAGATCTATGGGGACTAAATAAAATACTCTTAGAGTGAGTGAGCATGGGAGAAACCCTCTAATTAGTATAGTCAATTACCTCTGTCTATGACCGATACTGGTGAGTTTTGTTATCGTGGGCCCGCATAATGAATGAACAGCTGTTGTAAGGACCCTGTGTGACTCTGGCACCCAAATGAACGAGAACAATAAGAGTAAAGAGTAAAATAGAATAATCAATTGTGTAGCTAAGCTAAAGCTAAATTCGAGGTCATATGGAGTCAGATAAGAGTTTAATTGGAAATAAGTTTAATTGGTAGTTTGCCAATTAAATGTGCAAGAAACCTTCCGCGTCCTATGGGAAAACCGCTGTTGGGCCGATCGGGCGAGTCTTACAGGGTCATGGGCGGCCAAGGCTCATTGATGCACGTGGGGAGCGAAAGCTGGCCCGTGTGGTCCGATCCAACAGACGAGCTACTGTAGCTCAAATTGCTCAAGAAGTTAATGCTTGTTCTGATAGAAAGGTGTCAGAATACACAGTTTGTTGCGTATGGAGCTGCATAGCTGCAGACCAGTCAGGGTGCCCATGCTGACCCCTGTCCACCTCCGAAAGCGCATGTTCATGGAAATGGTATTCCCTGGTGGCTCTGGCCTCTTTCAGCAGGATAATGCTCCTGCCACAAAGCAAAAATGGTTCAGGAATGGTTTGAGGAGCACAACAACGAGTTTGAGGTGTTGACTTGGCCTCCAAATTCCCCAGATCTCAATCCAATGGAGCATCTGTGGGATGTGCTGAACAAACAAGTCCGATCCATGGAGGCTCCACCTCACAACTTAGAGGACTTACAGGATCTGCTGCTAACATCTTGGTGCAGATACCACAGCACACCTTCAGGGGTCTAGAGGAGTCCATGCCTCAACATGTCAGGGCTGTTCTGGTAGCAACACAATAAATCACAATAAAAGTGGGACCAACACAATATTAGGAAGGTGGTCATAATGTTATGCCTGATTGATGTATAAAATAATACAAAATGTGTATGATGTAATGTTTTAGATGATAGACCTAAGCAAAGCAAAGCTGATTTCTGAGAGACAGAGACAGCAGCATGGCTATTTGATTTGCGGCTGTGCTCAGTTTACAGTAGTTCATTTTACACACATTTTATTTATTTTATTATTGCGTAGTAATTTTAGAGGCTTGTGTATAATTTTGTGTTATCCTCTGGCTCACCTGTTATTCGGTAGAATTCGTTGTGCAGCTTTCCCTGCATCGTGACCAAAAGAGCTTGCAAGAGCGAGATGCACATGCACAAAACAGTTAATATATAAATTATTAATGTGCTCCCACTCTCACACACTCTTTTGACCACAACACAGAAGACGGCATGCAAGACTTATATAATAGCCTATATAGTTTTTCTCAGTCACAGACCTGAAGCTATTCATGAAACCTTGACCCAAACAGATGAAGTATTTTCAAAAACAACAGTCACAGTAAATGTATGTATTGTAGCTGAAAATTTTTGTGAAATGTTATTAAATACCGCTTGATAAAACTTTTTTTTTTTTTTTTTTTTTTAACCTGCAATAGTCTCCTGGGATAAAAGGAATGGATGGATATTCTGGAGCAACTTGGCATTTCTGATTGGCAATCGGTCATCTTGGCTTGGAAGAAAAAAAAGATCGACATACAACAGCTTGCCACTTGGTGGCAATGTATAGGATGTTGCACTTGTGTCCACTGTAGAGGTTGATGTGCAACTATGCCATCAAAAGCCATGCATATGCAAGAAAATGCTTTTTGAAAGAGCTGTCCACTGTAGAGACCTCTATGCATAAAAGGGTTTTAGAGCAGTGCCTGGATCCATCAGTCAGAGAGTCAGATTTGGCACCTGGATCCAGACCATCTCCATCTCATTGTTTGGCCTTTGAGGGGCTGGAACCACTTTTTAGAGCCTGTTTTCAACACTATATTGAATTCTAGAGCACTTTACACGAGGAGTATTTACACCTGTTGGTAGAAGCTCTTTTCTGATTGGTGTAGTGAGAGAGCAGTTGCCTAAGATCATTGCTCTGTACCCCTGGTTTTATGTTTTCTGCACTGTCTGCTGGAAAGAAACAGGACAGCCTCTGCCTTAAGAGTCTATGGGCCATATTTACTAAACAGGGCAAATTAGTGTGAGAGCTCAATTCCAAAAAAGCACTGTTGGGAGTAGAAAGTTCTGTGCATTGTCTACTGAGGGCATGCAAATCAAAGAACACAGATGCAGCCTAATCATTTCCATAATCCCACATAATCTACCAAGAGCAGCACAAATTAGCGTCTGGTTTAAAATATGCTTTTTTGGGGTGTTAAAAAATGGTGCAAACATCAGTAAATTGACTAGCGCAAACCTTAGTAAATCACCTTGCATGATTAATTTAAATACTCTCCTAAATTTGGGCTGAAACAGCAGCGAAGAAGATGATTTGGGACAGGATTGAACTAGCAATGAGGAAGACGACTAGAAACTGGGCTTCACCAGCGATGACGAGGACGACTTGGAAGTGGGCTGAACCAGCAGAGACAAAGATGACTTGGGACAGAATGTGACCAGTGGAGATGGTAGACCAGGAATCGTATTATCAATCTCAACAAATATTAATTAATCAGCAACCCACCTCATAGTTTGCACCACAGGGAAGGTAGTGTGGCCAGGAGTCCAATCCATTCTAGCAAACTCCACTAATATGCCCTCGACAACAGACATTATTGGTCTGCTGCTAGTGTCCTTATTTGCTTCTGTTGTGCTTGGCTCCTTAATTGCTGCTTGCAGCTATATTTTAATTTTGAGATTATACAGGTTTACAATGTGTGTAACAAATTAATACGTATACCAGACGTTTCTGACAGATGCTCATTTTTGTATGTACATTCCATGGTATATCATAACAAAGCAAGTTAAATATTATTCCATTGTGTCAGGCAGGACAGATATATGAGAACAACATGTTGACTTCATTAGCAACGATAACAGGTCCTGGGTGAATATTTTCACGTAGATAGTGACATGAAGTCATCTGCCAAACATTGAAGTAGATTACTCCATCAATATCTCTGAACATCTCCTGCATCACTGTGTTCAGCTGCATTGCATACCAATCACTTTGAAAAATATTCTGTAAAAACACAGATCAGTAAAAAAACAATAATATAAGCATTAATATTAACTTGGTTGGTTTAGGCAAACTACATTGTTTGTATTGTCTACCAGAAATAGTGCTGAGTAGGTTACTTAAATTTTTGTCTGTCACCTGTTATACCTGACACTGAACTTTGACTTTGTAGGCCTATCTAATAGAAAAAAAGAAATAATTTAAAATAAGAAAAAAAAAAAAAAAAAAAAAAGATTCATCTACATTTCTTCATGTTTTCTACTGAGGTTTATATTTGTCTTTTATTGAACAAAAAAGTTAGCAGAATGTCAAGTGAATGGTGACAATTTTCACATTACAAATACAAGACTTTTGAAAACAAAGCAGGATTGGAAAATAAGCAATTGTACCTTTAGTCCTGCAGTGTTTCCAGACTTGATGATGACGGTAGTCTCTGGTGCACGACTCAGCAGTGCAACAACAGACTGACGGATTTTGGCCACTTCGTGCACATAAAATGTTATTGGGTGAAACACCATGTGGGCACAGATTGTAAAGACAATGACTGCATGAGGACCACCAGCTATTTCATCAATATCATTGCTGATATAATGCAGGTCAGTAATGAGCATTTTAGTAAACCGTAAAGGAACACCGTGTGGCCTCCAGTGAACAATGATATTATTTTTCAACTCTACAGCCATTAGGGGTCCACCGGTACGAGGAGTGTGGAGGTCCATTCTTTGCAGGCCTAAATAAGATAAGTGAAACTAACATTAAACTCATTCCTTAATTAATTACTTAAACAGCTTTACAAAGTTGCTTCTTATTGTACACAGCAGCCCCCTAAAGTATATGGGCACTTAAAGTGATAGTTCACCCAAAATGAAAATTATCCCATGATTTACTCACCCTCAAGCCATCCTAGGTGTATATGACTATCTTCTTTCAGAGAACACAATCGGAAATATATTTAAAAATATCCTGGCTCTTCCAAGCTTTATAATGGTAATAGGGGGTGTGATTTTTAAGCCCCCAAAAATGCATACATCTATCATCCGTAAAATATATTCGACCTCACGTTATGTCAATCACGTTTGCACACTGCCTCCGAAACTTTTGTCCATCATAAAAATATTCAGATCAGGTTCAATTTTCTGCAATTTTCGCATTTGTGGCACGCATTTTGAGAGACGTTTTGACAATTCAGAGCTACCGTACACGAACTCAAAAATCCAGAATGCCATCTGACAAGTTGATCCACGTCGTCTACAGCACAAAGCAGCAGCACTGAATGACAAACAAAGTGCGGAATACAAAAAGACAGAATATAAAGTCAGATTGTGCCAGTAGCAAAGCATCAAACTGAGCCACTGACATCCTGAAGTAAACTTTGAATCGCTCGGGATAATCCCACAGCTCCTTGATGAGGTGGAACTCTCTTTCCTCTCTACTCAATCTCAGGATTGGATGGACCCAAAATTTCCTCTTTCTTTTCTTTTTTTTTTTTTAAGAAGAGAGAGGACAACTAAATCGTGAAGACTTTATTTTGTATTGTTTTGCGATTTTTTTCACAACGGATTCATTATTACGCATCAGACTTAGTGTGCAAGGTCTCTGTGCGTGATGAATTTTTACGATTACGAATACGAAAAAACACATTCGAAGATTTCAGAAGAAGGCCAGTCATATAAGTCTGCAATGACATGAGGGCGAGTAAATGACAGAATTTTCATTTTGCCAATGCATTAGATGCAAACAAATTTGCAATTACATTTTGCAGTGAGGAAAAAACATGGTACGGTGTTCATATTAGGACTTCCTCACACCTCAGTCATACAACGAAAAGGCGTCATGCCTCAGACTAAAAGGCTTCAGTCATCGGACAAAACAGCATCGTGCCTCAGACTGAAAGGCTTCAGGTCTCAGGAAAAACGATGTCAGGTGTCAGGTCTCATACAATTAGACATCGAACTGAACAGCCTCAGACCAAAAGGCTTCAGACGAAAAGGCATCGGATGAAACGGACTCAGACTAAAAGGCATCTTTTTTTTTTTTTTTTTTGTATAGCCTAACTTTCTATTAGCTTTTATCCCATCATATGTCGTCCTTCAGTTGTCTTTTTCTTTACTGTTACTATTCCCAAATTAATGTAAGGGGTATGCGTGCATGTTAATTATGTAGAATCTATCTTTTGATGGTATTCATGTAGGCTATTTATGTAATCCCTTGGCGAATAAGAAAAGAAAAGAACAGAAAAGAACATGCCGATTTTCACATTGGTCTGCAGAAAAACAGCAACGGGCTGAATGAAAATGTAAATGTGACTCTTCCAACCAGATAGTGGTATTCTGTTTTTATTGTTATTTTTTATGCATTCCATTTTTATTTTTATGTATTTGTTTCCTTTTTATGTAAAGCACTTTGAATTGTGTGTGAAATGTGCTAAATAAATAAAATTGCCTTGCCTAATCGACTCTCTGACAGTAGGTGGTGCTGTAACAGTAGAAATAAAACCGTTTCCTTGGTAACCGCTGTACACAAAGCAGCTGTAGCCTACTTAAAACAACCCATTCAAATAGTTCGAAATATTTTTTTTACCTCTCTTATAAAAATGAACCATGGGTTTACTACAAATAAAACAAAATGGTTATTGTAGTTAACCATGGTAACCACAAATTAACCATGGTTTTGCTATACCATAGTTTAAGGTATTTGTAGTAAAATTATTGTTATACAAATAGCCTATCAATCCGACAAAAAAAAAAAAAAAAAAATCAGTTAACACACTTTTAACCATGGTTAATTTTCGTATGTGTTCACGATAGTTTGCAATGCAAGCTAGTTGCAATGTCTTATTTTGCTAACTTTTTATAGCCTACATGCAAATAAAACTAGTAAATAATACAAATTTACAAAATAATCTCAGTGGGATATGTTTTATACAGGTTAGTGACCGTAACATTTAACAGAAAACTGCGTGCACGTGACATCACATTGAGGCGGGGCAATTCGCTTCTTTCTAAGTAAGTTTCGTCTGATGTGATGCCTTTGAGTTTGATGCCTTTTAGTCTGAGGCTGTTCAGTTCGATGTCTAATTGTACAAGACCTGACGTCGTTTTTCCTGAGACCTGAAGCCTTTCAGTCTGAGGCGCGATGCCGTTTTGTCCGACGACTGAAAGCCTTTTAGTCTGAGGCATGACTCCTTTTCGTTGTATGACTGAGGTGTGAGAAAGTCCTAATATGGACACCGCAACATGGTGTACTTTTAAAGTGTGAGATCTTTAAAACTTTAAATAAATGTTTTGCCACTTGGTTTAATATTTTGATGCAATGCAAAGAAATTCATGCATTTGTTGATTAAGTGTCTAAATACTTTCTGGGGCCTCTGTATGCTAATTAATTAATTCATATGTATTTCAGTTATATTACTTTTATGACAACGTTTAAATAACATGAGAATATTTTTTAAGATGAATGTCATTTATTCCGTTGATAAACTAACCTGGCACTTTTCTTTCGAAATACTCAAACCACTGTCTTGTGGTGGAGTCTCCCATCAAGTAGACAATTTTGTTTTTAAGACAGTTTCCCATTTGTGAAGAATTGAACTGTTGGGTGTTGCAAACAAAAGACTTCCAGACATCTTTCAGATAGAACCCTGCAGGAACTGGTGTCGTCATGCCAGATCTGCATCTCTCCATTGTGCCTAAAGCAAAGATACATTTACTTGAGAGAGACTGTGCTGTTTTATGCAAGTTCTTAATTCTCTTGAAACTAACTATTGATTTTAGATTATATCAGTGCTGATATGTGAACATACCAATGCCTGCAGCGTTGGGAAGGACATTAATGATCTGTGTGTCTCCAGTAATAACAACATTTGTTAATGTCCTGGAGAAAAAAAAAATGGTAATTTTAGGGTCTTTTAACTAGATGCTTAACTAGCATGCATATTACTAGAATATTGGCTGAATATTATTAGTACTTAATAAGCACATATTAATGTCTTATTCTGCATGACCTTATTCTACATTCTTAATCCTACCCAATATCTAAACTTAACAACTACCTTACTAACTATTAATAAGCAGTAAATTAGGAGTTTAATGAGGGAAAAGTCATAGTTAATAGTTTGTGTTCCCTATACTAAAGAATTACCAAAAAATATAATACATTTTCTGCAGTTTTTCCTCCGTTTCTCTGTAATTCATTTTGAATTCTTTCTCACTTACTTTGTGAAAATTTGCTTTTCAAGAGGATTTAATGGGTCTTCAAATCTTCCTCTTGAGTGATGAACCAGGTTGTCACAAGAAAGTTTCTTCGGTCTCTCACACTGCCACACCGTCCCTGTTTTTATATCCTTATACTCACAGCAGCAGTCGCCTTTCCTCCAACTTCCATCTGCACCCCACTTAAGATTACACTGTACGACTTCACTGATCCTGGTTTTATTGGGCCCTGGCCCTTCAAAGTGGCCGTTATAGTGGCTGCGTGGGAATGAGGACTCCCTGTATTTATTTAGAATCTGCACAGCCTCACTGGAGTGCTCTAGACGTACATAAACTTGTGCCTGACCTTCCCAGGGCAGAAGAAGAGCAACAGAGTAAGTCCCATTACGGTGATCCTCAACCTCCCCGTACACACTCGCCTTCAAGAAGAATGGAGAAGGTTAAGTGTAATGCAGAAAACTGCATTACATGTCTATTGATAAAGCCAATTTTAAAGCATATAAAACTATAATATATAAACTTTTGTAAATAAATCAACCATTAAAGGGGTCATGAACTGCGTTGTTTTATTGTTTTATAATGTTTCCTGGGGTGCACTTATAATGCAAGTATGATTTTTACATCAAAAATGGTCAATTTAGAAGTAAAAGGCATTTTTTCTACCCTGATTTTAGCCCTCTGACTTGAATGCTCTGTTTTAAGGGGCGTGTCAGGTTGAAAGGTTGCAGTGATGAACATTGTAGCCGATCACAGACATGTTGAGCTCATGAAAGCATTGATCTCGATATTGCAACTCAGTTTCTGCACACTAACGAATGCTTTCTTCCTATCTAACAGTGCAAGTTGATTTCTCAATTCATGACCCCTTTAACAGGCAAATGAAACTCAAAATACAAATGTTTATATATTTTATATATATATCACACTTTGAGCGTTGAATTGAATAGTTTTGCTTTGAAGAAATCTCCTCCATATCTTTTCAGGTTCTTGTTGTGGTCTCTGGCTGTGATGGTAACAGAGATCTTTTCTCCCACTTTGTAACTCTCCTTGAGTCCCACAATAGAGAATGTTGAGTGGACTGGACTTGTGCTCTGATTCAGCTGAGTGATTTCTTGATCTGGACCGGGCCAGTCCAGAGCCTTCTGTAGCCTTTCCCACTCCTCTTCACTGATTCCCATGTCATGAATGGAAATTACAGATGAGGAATTTGTTTGTATCTGTTTTCCTTTCTCACATCTAGGAATGGGGGGCTGGAATTGTCGTATCTGATGACCGCTCTCCAGGAGTCTCCATAAAGTCTGAAAGATGGCCAAGAAATCAATTTATATTTAAATGTTAGTGTTGTATGATCACAAACCAACAGTGTCAGGCAAAGTTACTTTTAAGTAATGCATTTCAATATTAATTATGTTACTTTTTTCTGGAAAGTAATGTGTTACTGTCCTTTTTCTCACCTGCTCTGTTTAACACAGTATTGCACTCAATAAAATAGCCTTTAAAACATACACCATTTTCTTTTAAAAACACATTTAGACTATTATTATATTCTGACCCCTAGAGCTATGCATGCCATAGAAAAGATCCCTTGACATTACGGGTTATATTACCTACTGAACAACTCTTTTTATAGAAACTTGAAGTGTTTTGTTATTTTTGTACTTGTCTGTTCCTCTGTTAGTACGTTCTACTACGAGAAAAGAGAATTTTAATTCAGTAGTTTAAAAAATGTTTAAGCAAATTATTTACACTGAAAAGTAATATACTCTGCCCTCCAAAAGTTTGGTAACGCCCTAGAAAAGTGGGGTTTTGATTAACTCCTAAATAGTGCCGAGTTATTTGCTGATAAATAGAAAAAAAAAAAATCATAATTTATGAAATACTTTTTGTATTATGTGCTGCAATGTGTCAAAAACATCATACAGCTCAGATAATCATGCGTCATATGTCATTTGAAAGGTCTCACGGAGTTGAATACAACAAGCATAATTGTTTTGGGCTTTGACTAAACTTGAGCGAGTTTTTGTATGTGAAGCCCCGCAAGACCCATATGTAAATAATATACTGATTTGTCACGTTTTCGTGCACAGATTGTGGAAAATCGTTATTTACAGCAGATTCTCCTGATTAAAATGAGTCCAAACATCAATATAATCCATTAAATCCATGAAGGAACAATTTTAAAAATGCCCATTAGGGGGTGTCAAGGGCTAAACAAAAAGGCTACCTTGGTTCCAAATTCTGTAACTTTTAATGACATTATGCTATCACCACAAAATTTGATCTAGATGCAGCTCACATGTAGGAGAAGTACATTATTTCCTTCCTTATTTAATGCATGTCAAATAAGAAAGATACACTGCCCTCCAAATGTTTGGAAATGCCCTAGAAAAGTGGGGGTTTGGACAATATTGGCATGAATCCTTTTTAATTTGTGATAATTTTGCACTGATAAGGGACAACACAAACTATGCAAACATATTTTATTACATAAACAGTTTATACATAGAAAAAAACAAATTTTCGATTCATCAAAATATCCAGCATTAGCAGCTATCTGACCTAAACTGGGTTCTGATTGGTTCATTGTATTCTAAACTTAATTGGCAATCAATTGTTGAAGCTATTAAGGTGTGCTGACCCAAAAATCTTTTACAAACCTGGGCCAAGTTTAAACCAGTAACCAGCATCACAGCTGGCAAAGGGGCATGACTGACTTTGACATGAATATATTGCCATTATTATGTAATCAAAATGAAAATTATTATTGTGTTTGTGTGTTACAAAATTGTGTGTAGATTTCCATGTATTGTGTCTTATGTGTTTTGTAAAGTTTAAGTCTCCTTAAATTCATTTTACAGATAGCAAAGGGCTCCTGTCAAATCAGATATCCAGTTTGTTTTGTGGCAGAAAGGTTTGCCTGTTAAATCAAGTGATATAGAAATCAGGTTGATTGGAACAGTTTCCCCAGTCATCTCAATGGCAAAAGTGTCCTAATCAACCTGAATTCATCAAGTAACTTTGAAGACATTTTTCTCAGTTCCAGTGTTGGTGTAGTTACTGTGTTTGGTCACTGCATATATTTCTATAATCTGGAGTCTAGTTGTTGTGATGTACAGTATGTGCATAGTAGGTCTAAGTTTGCAAGGTTTTTTTTATTATTTATTTTTACATAAATCTATATGTAATACAAATAAATATATTTTGATCAATATTATAACTCTTAGCACAAAAATCCAAACTGATCACACCAACACAGATAGTAATTCTTTCAAAACCTGATCACATTATAGTATATATTCTTTCCACGTAATCATTGTTTCAAAACACAATATCATTGTAATATGTAATGTATCATTTGGTATAATCATCACAACGAAACATTTTAATCATTTATACAGTAGCAAATAATGCAATATACATATTTCAAACCAGTCTTGTTGCTGAATTAAAGATGTTACAGTAATACGGGCTACACCTATCTTATGTAATTGACAAAATCCATAAAATATGTAATAGTGTTTGTCAAGTGTGTTATCAGAAGGTATGATGAAGATGAGACACGAATCAGTTGGATTAAATAGACAAATGTATTACACTAAACAAGAAGAGATGCAAATAAAAAGTTTGATAGAAAGAATGAATATATACAGTATATACGTTACATCTGCCAGCTGAGTGCCCATGATCTCCACCAGAGGGCACTCTTGCTGTCTCATTATGAACTACATTGCGATAACCCATTGCCTGGTCTCATTATGGTCTGATTGTGTGTGATTAACTCATTTATGCTTGCCAATATAAGCCATGTTTGTTCATTCACTCTTTGAAATGTCTTGTTTTTGTTACACTGCAATTCTGAGCACTTATTTCTGGTTTCCATGTTATGGCTTTGATCTTCTGCCCGTCTCCCTGGATTTTCTTGTCCTTGCCTGTCTTGGACTCTTTTGTTACCTGGATTGTTTGCCCTGTGGTTTTGACCCCATGCCTGTTCTGTGGATTACAACTGTGGACTACCCAAAATAAAGCTGCATTTGGATCTTCAACCTGTGTTTCGAAGCAGTTTGTAAAAAAAAAAAAAAAAAATTATATATATATATATATATATATATATATATATATATATATATATATATATATATATATATATATATATATATATACAGCGCTGTGAAAAAGTATTTGCCCCCTTTCCAATTTTTTTTATTTTTTGCAATGTCACACTTAACTGCATTTTGTATTTACTCAGGTTTTACTCAGCTCATTTAATAATGGAAAAAAGCTGCCCAAACCTGCCTGGCCATATGTGAACCCTTTAAGGTTTTGGAGAGGCCTAGTCAAAGTCCAGACTTAAATTCAATTGAGATCCTGTTTACCAAACAATTCTGCAAAGAAGAGTGGGCCAAAATTCCTCCACAGTGATGTGAAACACTCAGTAATCGATTGCAGTTGTTGTCGCTAAGGGTGGCACAACCCGTTATTAGATTTAGGGGGCAATTACTTTTTCACATAAGGTCAGGCAGGTTGTGACACTTTTTCCCTTAATAAATGAAATCATCATTTAAAAACTGCATTTTGTATTTACTCGGGTTATCTTTGTGTAATACTAAAACTAGTTTGATGATCTGAATCATTTAGGTGTGAGATATGCAAAAAAATAAAATCAGGAAGGGGGCAAATACTTTTTCACAGCGCTCTCTCTCTCTCTCTCTGTGTGTGTGTATTATTTAAAGGGGTGATTCAATGTTTTTTTTTTAGGCTTGATTGTGTTTTTGGGGCACAGTTTAACATGTCTTAATGCTTCGTTTTTTTGAAAACACTGTATTTTTCATTTATTTTACCTTTATTCTACACCTCTGTTTCCACTATCATATGAACGACTCGTTTGACTTCCTGCTTCTATGAAGCCACTCCCTCAGAAATACACAATGTGCTCAGATTGGTTAGCAGGCCCAGTGTATCCAGAGCCATCGTGATTCGCTGAAGCGTCCGGAAACGCCACGCCCCTTACCATTTGTTACCGGTTACGTGCGCTTCGGTTATATTGTATGCTCAATTTGATTATATTGCTGTATCAAATTGAGCCCGAATCAGACCCAGATGAACAGCAATCACGGCTTTTATTTGTGTCAAAGTGTTTAGATGCTGTCACTGCTGTTTGATAGCTTTCAATATACAGTTTTATCCTGATTAAAGCTTTACTGTAGCCGAATACATGACGGAGTAGTCACATTTTTGTAAAGGTAACGTTAGCGTTTAATTTATAGCATGAACAACTGTTTGTCTATGAACATAGACGTTTGTTGGCGTTTGTTGGAGAAGTATGCACTATAATACAGCTAACTGGCTAGCGAAGCAAAAACGAGTTTCTCTTTGTTTACGTCCTTGATGCAACCAAAAATAGCAACAGAACTATACGTTTAAAAGACATGTACAAACAATAAAACCTACTTACAGTTTGGGGGCGATAAACAGCAGCTTCTGCTTTTAAAGTGGGAACTGGGTCCGAGTATCTTTTGGTCATTCGTTTTTTGATTTAATAATGAAATCGGAAAATGAAAAATGGCACCTTTTTCGTTTTTCATTTTTTTCAAACAAAAAGAAAAACAAGAATTCGGCTTGATTTTTCGTTTTTCGTTCAGGGGTAGAAAATGAATAAACAACTTGAATATTTGATCTCAACATGTGGGCGGGAATGAAACGCCCCTTTCCGCTGATTGGTCAAGCAAACTTTAAACTGTGCCGTCATCAGTTCTTCCACAGTTTAGAGCAGCAGAATAATAGCAGATTTAACGCGTTTATTGCAACTATATAATCACTTTTAAATTTACATTTAATCTTGATCTCTATCTCTTGATCTCTATCTCTCAAACAGCCACACTAACGAATGATTTGAGACACAAATCGAGGCAGAGCCAGAGGCTTTCTTCTGTGTGTCCATAAAAACGCGCGTTTAGCTCAGAAATATTATTATCTCCGATATAATAATTTACTTCGCACCTGCACTCACAACTACGTAATAGCCAACACCTTTGACACACTGCCTGTTTTATTATTGCTGACCACCATTGTAGTTAATGTTCACAGCACATCTATTATAGTTCTATTATGATTTTTATTCAGTCAACAGATGGATATCATAATGCCATTATCTAATGTTTCAGTGATTGACTTTAGTGAAATATGAATTTGACATAACGATTTTAAGGTGAACTTGTTTGAGTTATATGAATAAAACCCTGAAATAAGACTTTGTACAATAAAGCAGAGATGAATGGTTTTCATATTTAATGCCATCTACCAGTGTCAGAAATTAACTTTCCCATAGGCTATGGGACAAATGATTTTCAGGGTATTTTTTTTACCTTTATATATAATTTATTTCCTAATCTTATTAAATATTTATGCTATCTATAATGTTAAATTCTTAAATGTAGTCAAATAAATTAGAATAATATGACACTAAGCTGTTACCAATTAAATCACTATCAGTAAACTGCATGATGCTTTCAGATGTAGCTACTTACAGTAAATAGATTTACACATTAATTACAACAGTATAATATAATGAGATTAATATTTTAAGCAACATTTTTATTCAGAAATATGAAATGACAAGATGAAATAATACTTGGACTATGAAAGTAATATCGCCACTAGGTGGCGGTAAGTCATTGTGTTAAAGGAGGAGTCATTTATTCATTTGTCGATTCGTTCAAAGCGCTGATTCATTCAGGAATAAAATCAAGTGACTGTCTATATTAATTGGTCACTGAATCATCGTCTATATTAATGGGTTGTTCAAAGACTCTACGAAACAACTCTGTGCCTACTGCGAGGTTCTGTGACTTTATTTGCTTTGGAGGTTTAGTTGGCAGAGAAAATAACCGTTCTGTCTGCCATCCGTTATCCGTTTTTTTTTTTTTTTTTTTTTTTTTTTGAAATTTTGAAATTTTGTTAAAAACCACAGTAAAGCTATATACTATTTTTGGCAGCTGTTACAGAAACATTTTTACAAAAAAAAAAATCTGATTTAACCTTGAGATTTGAAGTATTAGATAGCTTAGATATTTGCACCACTAGTGACACTAATAATTCTTAATTTCTGATGCAAAATCAATCGGTATTATTAATAAAATAACGAGACACAAACCTTTACATTCAATCGCGTTTGGTCCCATTTATTTTTGATCACAGTGCATACACTTACAAACTTTAAGTCCAAAAGTGCGCACATTTGGAGAAATGCACATTTACCTCAGATTTCATTAAAATATAAGCCGGGCCGTACGCAGGGTTTCATAATTACCGAGGTCAGAAAATGTAGTTTCCAAGGGGGGTAGGGGGGCATGCTCCCCCGAAAATTTAGATTTAGGCCTACCTGGTGTACATATGTGCATTTTTAAGACGTTTTAAGACCAACAAATTGGATAACAATTTAAAACCATGTCAACAAATACATGCATGCACAGTTTTGAGGCAGCTTTAATCGCATGTTTGGTAATTTCATGACTTAACTTACAACAGAACAACGACGGTCATTGTTCGTAGTTTCTTTTGCGCTTTATTTAAGCTATAATAAAGTAGCCTAATTAAATGCAGCGCCCGCCGGCGCATTTGCTCATGCATTTCTTGAGTGCGCGCCGCTATCTCTGTGCTGTCGCGTGAGTCGCACAGCGTTGCCACACAGATTTTGATAGGTGGTCAGCAATAATAAAACAGGCAGTGTGTCAAAGGTGTTGGCTATTAGGTAGTTGTGAGTGCAGGTGCGAAGTAAATTATTATATCTGAGATAATAATATTTCTGAGCTAAACACGCGTTTTTATGGACACAGAGAAGAAAACCTCTACAGGCTCTGCCTCGATTTGTGTCTCAAGTCATTCGTTAGTGTGGCTGTTTGAGAGATAGAGATCAAGAGATAGAGATTAAGATTAAATATAAATTTAAAAGTGATTATAGTTGCAATAAACGCGTTAAATCCATCGCAGCGAAGGACTATTATTCTGCTGCTCTGAACTGCGGAAGAACTGATGACGGCACAGTTTAAAGTTTGCTTGACCAATCAGCGGAAAGGGGCGTTTCATTCCCGCCCACATGTTGAGATCAAATATTCAAGTTGTTTATTCATTTTCTACCCCTGAACGAAAAATCAAGCCGAATTCTTGTTTTTTGTTTTGTTTGAAAAAAAAATGAAAAACGAAAAAGGTGCTGTTTTGAAGTCAGACGCGCGTAAAATTCGCTCAATTCGCGCGTCTAAACAAAGTGTGTTCAGACGCGAATTCGCGTCATGGGAGGGGCTTCCATCTCTCTCTGCACAGATCCTCTGAATAAACACATCATCTCGTCAGCTGGAAACTAGTAGCGGCAATTTAAATCTGTTATGCCGGCCGGCTTTTGCTAGCGAGCAGGTGGGCTATGATCAACGGCTAAAAACGGCTAAATGCAAAGCGTTTTACAACTAACCAGATTGTCCAATTTCTTCGCTTATCCTCTTCCAGGCAAGGTCTTTTTTATTCCTGTCTCTATAAAAATATGATGACACATCATAGAGCTCAGGGTGGCCACACACAGCGACTATTATCTTTGTTCTGGTCTCCACCGCTGATCACGTCATAAACGTTACCAAAGCAGAGTCCCTGATTGGTTAACGCGCCGCGAATTTACGCCAAAGTTCAGATTTTTCAACTCGGGCGTCTAGGGCGTCAGATGCTCAATTTGTGCGTCAACGGCTGATTCGTGCCACGCTATACGCTTGATTCGCGCCACAGGATGACTAGACGCGCGTTTACATTGACTTAAAATGTAAATCAGACGCCCCAGACGCGTTCGGTGTGAACGCAGCATTCCGCTTTCATTATGCTGCATAACATGGCCTCGCCCACTTTGTTGTGTGTTCCTGGGGGCATTTTGCAGGGTTTATGATGTCACCAACCCGGGAAGAAGCTCGTTGTAGTCCAAACCGGTCGTTTTTGTAGGCATTAAAATGCCTTAACTTTAAAAGACAATATATCCGTTTGCATTGAACTTTCAGCGCTGTAACTTTGCAGATACTGTTTATGCTCAAGCAGCAACATTACAAACTAACTAAAGTTAAGAAAGTGAAATCGCATTGAACCACCCCTTTAATGTTTTACATGAACTTACCATACAGGTGGATGTCCAAAGACATAGCAGCAAAAACCAAAAACAATGATGTGTGATCCTGTGAACTAATAAGATAATGTAATGAGTGAAAATTTGCAAATGTGACCTAACACACATATTCTTCTACATCCATCTTTGTGAGGACATTCACATTTACCTTACCCATCACAATTTAAACATTTACCCTAAATCTAACCTTAAAGGGATAGATCACCCAAAAATTAAAATGTGATGTTTATCTGCTTACCCCCAGCGCATCCAAGATGTAGGTGACTTTGTTTCTTCAGTAGAACACAAATGATGATTTTTAACTCCAGCCGTTGCGGTCTGTCAGTCGTATAATGCAAGTCAGTGGGAACTTGGACTATAAGAGTAAATAAAACACAACAGACAAATCCAAATTAAACCCTGCGGCTCGTGACGACACACTGATGTCCTAAGACACAAAACAATCAGTTTGAGTGAGAAACCGATCAGTATTTATATCATTTTTTACCTCTAATACGCAGTTCAGCATTCGCTTAGTGAGGTCTGATCGCGCTCTGACAGCGACAGTGATGTCTAACACTCATTGAAGTATAAGCACGAGACATCACTGCCGTTGTCAGAGCGCGATCAGACCTCACTAAGTGAATGCTGAATGCAGTTGGACATAGTGGTGTATTAGAGGTAAAAAATTATATAAATACGGTTCGGTTTCTCGCACAAACCGATCTTATTATTTGAGTTCCCATTCACTCACATTATTTGACTGACAGACTGCAACGGTTGCAGTTAAAAATCATCATTTGTGTTTTACTGAAGAAACAAAGTCACCTACATCTTGGATGCGCTGGAGGAAAGCAGATAAACATCAAATTTTCATTTTTGGGTGAACTATCCCTTTAACTTAATTGTAAGCTTATCTTTAAAGCCGAGTCTTGACCCTCAAACTGGCCTTTAAATGAGTCTCAGAATGTAAGGACTGGCCCAAATGTCCTCACTTTACTCCCTTTGTCCTCATTTTGCTGGTCTACAATTCGAACTGGTACTCACAAAGATAGTTGTACAAGTACACAATGAGTGGCATAAAAAAGTGTTTTGATTTATATTCTAATCATGTTTATATTCTCATTTAATAAACTCCCTATAAACTACTATTTACCTGAAGAATCAGCTGCAGGTGGAACGAACATGGTCACATATGACAGTTTCCTACAAGATACTGTAGAGTGACTAGTATCATGGTGAAACTTGCAGCGTTCTTCTGAGGGTGGGAGGTTTCCAGACTGCCAAACCTGCTGTATACATTCAATGTTACATTTTTTTTCGCCACAAGTGTTACATTTTGTGTTACAAAACTCCAGACTTATCACCCTTGTAACAGAGCTAGTCATTCTTTTAAAACCTGACCTCATACTTTCATTACATTGATACATATTTCCTTTCCACATATTCACTGTTTGAAAATACAAGATTATAGTAACATGTTATACAAACATATGGTTTTCCTCAAATTGGACTGAAAAATTAGCATTCAAAAGTGAAGATTCAAAAGTTTTACACAATCTCTTGGACAGATTTCTCAATACTTAGGTCAAAATTCAGTCTATGTAGGCTAAACTGTGTTTCATTGCTTTGGCACATAATACATTGACCCCCAGTTTCACTAGTCCTAGACTAAAATGCATGTTTGAGCGGTTTCAACTGAAAAGATGGCTAAAGCTAATGTGCCTTTCCTGATTTTTACCCTCCTGCCTTGCCCCGGTGAGCCTGCTATGCTGTTTTGATTTTTTTGGGGATTTTTGAAAATTACCTATGACTTATTGATGTTAGAGGGATTGCTCAGCCGGAGAGCTGTACTGCTTCACTGCCTTGGTACAGGTGGACAACCAATTTTCCACTCATTGCCTAACAAAGGTATGACGTAAGGTCTGATTACTTCCACCTGTGTGTGATTAACTCGTTTATGCTTGCCAATATGAAATGTATTGTTTTTGTTACCCTGCAATTCTGAGCATTTATTTCTGGTTTCCATGTTATGGCTTTGCTCTTCTGCCTGTCTCCCTGGATTTCCTTGTCCTTGCCCGTGTCTTGGACTCTTTTGTTACCTGGATTGTTTGCCCTGTGGTTTTGACCCCATGCCTGTTTTGTGGATTACAACTGTGGATTTCCCAAAATAAAGCTGCATTTGGATCTTCAACCTGTGTTTTGAAGCAGTTAAAAAAAACAAAAAAATCATTTATACAGCGCTTTTTTTTTTTTTTTGCATTGCCACACTTAAATGATTCAGGTCATCAAACATATTTTAATATTACACAAAGATAACTGCATTTTGTATTTACTCAGGTTTTTAAATGATTTAATTTAATAATGTAAAAAAGCTGTCCAAACCTGCCTGGCCCTATGTAAAGATTTATAAAGAAAAAGTAAATCTAAAGAACTGCAGGCCTTTCTTGCTTCAGTTAAGGTCAGTGTTCATAATTCAACAATAAAAAAAACAACTGGGCACAAATGGCATCCATGGGAGAGTTGCAAGACAAAAGCCACTGCTGACCATGACCAAAAAGAACACAATCGCTCGTCTCACATTTGTCAAAAACATCTTGATTTCCTGCAAGACTTTTGGAGAACGAATTTTCTACTCTTTGCCTAACAAAGGTATGACGTATACGGATGCAGATGATGGATCGAAAGCTGTGAAAAAAGCTAACACTGTAGCTGAAGACTTTTACAAGAAACTGATTTCACACTGGACAGAGCTGTTACGATAGAAATTCATAGTGAATCTGCTGCCAATCAGTCTAAATCCATTTAAAATTCCCACAAATTATATTGTGAACTACTATTTTGAAAAGGAAGTCTGAACTGTTGTGTAAAGATGTAATGTGTGTGAGAACGGATGTGATGAGTAAACATGATGGATGAAGTTTGCTACTCCTGTCTCGTGTGCTTCATTGTTTAATAACTGACAGATACCACGCTTTTCTCTCTTAGACAACAACTTAATACATAATATCCTGAAATACTGAATAAGACAGCAATTTCTATAATAATAGAAATACTATCAAAACAATTAGATGTAGCTGAACCCCTACACAGGTGTTAGACTTTAAATGTCATTACCATGAACTATACAAAAGGGGAATAATTTTGTACTGAAAATGTAAACCTTTACTATAGTGAATTCTCAACAGTGGAGATTGGCATTCTCTGTTGTTCTGGAAGAATGACTTTATTTGAGTAATTTATGAAGTGTTTTGGTAGTTTTATACCTCATAAATCCACCTGCCTCTATTGTGAATGAAGTGCTGTATGCAGTTTGGAGTGTCTTTGCTTATTTGCAAGCAAATAAATAAAGAACTGGTTGTTTGAATAAGTACAGCATTTTTCCTTGAGAAACTCTCTCTCTATATATAAAGGCTACTGTTTTATGTGTTTGAGGAGCAGAGAATACTGTTTTAGTCTATTGTTTATCATCATGTCATAGCCAATACTGTCTTGAAGGGTTAGTTCACCCCAAAATGAAAATAATGTCATTAATTACTCACCCTCATGCAGTTCCACACCCGTAAGACCTTCGTTCATCTTCAGAACACAAATTAAGATATTTTTGATGAAATCCGATGGCTCAGTGAGGCCTGCATAGCCAGCAATGACATTTCCACTCTCAAGATCCATTAATGTACTAAAAACATATTTAAATCAGTTCATGTGAGTACAGTGGTTCAACATTAATATTATAAAGCCACGAGAATATTTTTGGTGCGGCAAAAAAAACAAAAAAAAAACAACAAAGAGTGATGGCCGATTTCAAAACACTGCTTCAGGAAGCTTCGGAGCGTTATGAATCAGCGTGTCGAATCATGATTTGGATCGCGTGTTAAACTGCTGAAATCACGTGACTTTGGCGCTCCGAACCACTGATTCAACATGCTGATTCATTATGCTCCGAAAGCTTCATGAGGCAGCGTTTTGAAATATGTTTTTAGTACCTTTATGGATCTGGAGAGAGGAAATGTCATTGCTGGCTATGCAGGCCTCACTGAGCCATCGGATTTCATCAAAAATATCTTAATTTGTGCTCTTAAGATGAACGAAGGTCTTACAGGTGTGGAACGACATGAGGGAGAGTAATTAATGACAGAATTTTAATTTTTGGGTGAACTAACCATTTAAATAGCCTGTGCAGCACTTCATCTTTTAGAACATGAGATTTTGGACCAATTACAGAAAAACTGAGTCCCCCATAGTTACAGTAAACTTTATATATTGCCCGTTAAAAGGAAGCGCTCGCCAGTAGAACAGGGAGTACTGTCAAGCGCTACTTCGCATCCCCCTCCTGGAAAGACTTGCACCACTTTTCCCGTCATTCTTCACTGGACTGGCTCTGTTGCTTCTTGTTTAGCCTTCATTGATTCGGGATCGGAGGGTAACTTCATGGACGAGGCTTGGGCCTTTGAGAGAGACATTCCTTTACGCGAGCTGGAGGATCCTACCCCTGTGTTCGCTCTGTCAAGAATTCATCATGTCACCGTTCCGGTGAGTCTCACCATCTCTGGCAATCAACAAGAGACTATTTCTTTTTTAATATTTCGTTCAACAATTGCCCCTATTGTTTTGGGTCATCCTTGGCTCGTTCAACATAATCCTCAGATTAACTGGGCCGAGGGGACCATTTTGTCTTGGAAATTATCGTGTCATGATCAATGTCTTGTGTCTCCTGTTCCTGCCGTTTCTTCTGTTTCTTTGTTTCAGGAGGAGCCTGGTGATTTGTCTGGAGTGCCAGAGGAATGCCACTGTGGCGAGGGGGGCGTGGTTCAGCGAGGTCTGCAGCGGGAGAGAGCATCGGGAGATCTTTGGTGAGTGAGCGAGTTAAATGTAAATCACGAACACCTGTTTCTCGTTTCAGTAATTGGCGCGGAGACAGATTAAAACGCCGCGAGAAGCAGGAGTTGGTGAGAGAGAGGGGGACTGCTGACTGAGCCTTATTTCACAATTCAGAAATGTCAAACAAAAACTGTGCGAGGCACAAAACAAAATAATCCACAAAGGGCTTCACTCCAGTCACGGCATATACAATCCACAAAGGGCTTCACTCCAACTTGTCGTGCACCAGCGGCTCAGTCAGCAGTCCCCCTCTCTCTCACCGACTCCTGCTTCTTGCGGCGTTTTAACCTGTCTCCGCGCCAATTACTGAAACGAGAAACAGGTGTTCGTGATTTACATTTAACTCGCTCACTCACCAAAGATCTCCCGATGCTCTCTCCCGCTGCAGACCTTGCTGAACCACGCCCCCCTCGCCACAGCCACGATCTGCGGGCTGTGTTCAGTCGTTCCCGGGCTGCTTCTCTTCCTCCTCATCGCCCGTATGACTGTAGCATTGAGCTACTTCCCGGTACTACCCCTCCTCGCGGCCGGTTGTACTCTTTATCCGCACCTGAATGCAAAGCCCTTGAGAAATATCTCACTGAGAGTCTCGCTGCTGGTACTATTGTTCCGTCCTCCTCACCCGCCGGAGCGGGGTTCTTCTTCGTGAAAAAGAAGGACGGGTCCTTGTGTCCCTGTATAGATTATCGGGGGCTTAACGACATAACAGTCAAGAACCGTTATCCCTTGCCTCTTATGTCGTCTGCTTTTGAGATCTTGCAGGGAGCTAAAGTTTTCACGAAGCTGGACCTCCGCAAAACTTTTTTTACCGATTTATCTCCAATTTCAGTCTTATTGCTGCTCCTTTGACTGCTCTCACCTCGTCTAAGACTCGTTTCGTTTGGATCGAATCCGCGCAACTCGCGTTCGATAGACTCAATGAGCTGTTTACCACAGCTCCCATACTAATAACACCTGACCCCGAGAGACAATTCATCGTCGAGTTCGATGCCTCTGATGTGGCTGTAGGTGCTGTGCTTTCTCAGTGCTCGCCGCATGATGGAAAGGTTCATCTGTGCGCTTATTTTTCTCGCCGACTCCCGCCGGCCGAGCGCAACTATGATAATGGCAACTGCGAACTCCTTGCCGTTCGGTTGGCCCTAGGTGAATGGTGTCACTGGTTAGAGGGTTTCTCTGTTCCATTCGTAGTATGGACGGATCACAGGAACCTTGAATATATTCGTTTGGCAAAGAGACTAAATGCTCGCCAAGCTCGTTAGGGCGCTTTTCTTTGGACGCTTTGATTTTACCATTTCTTTCCGGCCCGGCATTAAGAACACAAAGCCTGATGCCTCCACCACTGAGACTATCTTACCTGACGGGTGTGTGGTTGGGGGCATTACCTGGGCAATAGAGAGGAAGGTAAAGGCGTTGTTATCCAATGTGTCTGTTCCTCGACAATGTCCCCGGGATCTGTTATTCGTTCCCAAGTCTATTCGTCCTGCTGTCCTCTGCTAGGGGCATTCTTCGAAATTAGTCGTGCATCCTGGGGTAAGAGGAACTCTCGCGACCATTAGTCAGCGATTTTGGTGGCCCACAAGGGCTTGTGATACGCTCAGACAAAGTCGAGTAGTTCTCCTGCTGGACTACTTAGTAAAGGTCTTCACGGGTCCAAATATTCATACCCGAACCCGAAGAGACCCGTAAATGTGCTACACGGAACCGACCCGGACCCGTCTATTATTTGAAAGCACAGACCCGACTGGGTCTATTCCACAGCAAATTGCTATTAATAAGTCGATAAACAAGTTGCGAAAATAAAATGTTTTGTCTTATCTAATCTAACATTAGTAGCCTTCTCCCTTGTACCTGACTGTGATGCACTTGCCAAGAAAGTTCATCCGTTATTCCTCTTTTGCCGATTCAAATGCTTAATCCACTCATTATTCCAGCTTTAATAGTCCACTTGCCGTCATGATGACAAATGCGACTTTGCAGTTTTGCATTATTTTGTTGTATCTTGAGACTCGAGTCAACTCATATACAGTAATAAAATAACTTTGACTGTTTGCCCTTTTGAATAATAACGATTGCTTGTTCAGTGACATGGCCGCTGACGTTAGCATTACTTATTTGCGATCATTTCTGTGCTTTCTGAGCCGAGTCTGACCAAAACTCTATAACAAGACAATTCATTCATAATATTATTATAAAAATAGGAGAAAGAAAGTGCGCTCGCATGAGACTGCACATGCGCGTTAGCTGGAGCAACCTGAAACATAAGCTTTTAAACACATTTTGAGGGTCATAGAAAACATTAATGTGATAGTTCATCTCAGATTTTGTTAATGATTTTAAATATGTTATTTAAATGTGAGTATGCAAGGCTGCAAGCAGTTTTTGAGATTTGAAGTTTGTTTGCATTACTGTTGCACACAATAGGAATAGGAAAACTCGATGATCACTGTTTGCTTGCTTTAACTCCACCCGCTCTGCTTCTGATGGTTGGGGTCGCTCATGTTTTTTTTCACTTTATTTCCCGGCTCATACTTTGCAAGTTACAAAACACACGCACAGCACTGACTGACTCCCAACACGGCCGGGTGATCTCCGAATCAGATCGGCTTGGGTATACACACAATGTTAAACAGACCCGGGAATCGAAGTAATAGATTGGGACCTGACCCGGACCCATCTGACCATTTAAAATATAGACCCGAACCCGTACGGGTCCCGGGTCGGATCCCGGGTCCTCGGGTCCTCTTTGTAGACCTCTACTACTTAGGCCTCTTCCGATTCCGTCTTGTCCATGGTCCCATATCGCTATGGATTTCGTGACAGGGCTTCCGTCGTCTGCCAATAATACGGTCATTCTGACCATTGTTGACCGCTTCTCTAAAGCTGCCTACTTTGTTCCGCTCTGTAAACTTCCCTCCGCTAGGGAGACGGCTCAAATAGTAATTGAACACGTCTTTCGTCTGCATGGCCTCCCTTCGGATATTGTTTCTGACAGGGGGCCCCAATTTGCGTCTCAGTTTTGGAGGGAGTTTTGCCGACAGATTGGCGCCTCGGCCAGTTTGTCCTCAGGGTTCCACCCCCAAACTAATGGTCAAGCTGAACGCACTAACCGAATTCTGAGTCGTATGCTCTGTACTTTGGCCTTTCGTAATCCCTCATCCTGGAGCGAACAATTGCCGTGGGTTGAGTACGCCCATAATTCTCTTCCCTCGTCAGCCACAGGGTTATCACCCTTTCAGTCTAGTCTCCTCCCAAGAGACAGAGGCCTCTGTTCCCTCGGTCCAAGCGTTTATACGTCATTGCCAGCGCACCTGGAGGACAGTGAGAGCCGCGCTGTGCCAGAACAGAGAGCGCACACGTTGCACCGCCAATCGCCGTCGTGTCAAAGCACCCAGATACGTTTGCGGTCAGAAAGTGTGGCTTTCCATTTGGGATTTACCCCTGCAGTCCCATAAATTGGCGCCGCGCTTCATCGGTCCCTTTTCCATAGTTAAGGTTCTTAGTCCTGCAGCCATCAAATTCAAATTGCCTCCCAACTTGCGAAGCGTCCACCCTGTTTTCCACGTATCTTGAATTAAGCCAGTTATTTGCGCTCCCGCCAAACCCACCCATTGTCCTGTTCTTGTCGAGGGTTCTCCTGTTTACAGGATTAGGAGACTGCTGGACGTACACCGCCAAGGGCATGGTTACCAGTATCTGGTTGATTGGGAGGGTTACGATCCCGAGGAGAGGAGCTGGATTCCGGCCTGGGACGTCCCGGACCGCTCGCTCATCGAGGACTTCCTTCGCTCTTGCCAGTCCTCTTCCTCGGGAACGCCAGGGGGCGCTCCTCGGGGGAGGGGTACTGTCATGAGCCGGGTTTGATTTGCTTTCACACCTGTTGTACTACTTCTTTGATTGTTTTGGCTATTTCTCCCTGCTGTTTGCTTGTTTCTTTGTCAGATGATTAACTACCTGTTAGAGGCGTTTTCTCTGCTCTCATCCAGATGTCGTCCCATACGGAAATGTAATATATGTGCATATATGGAATATCAATATATGTAATATATGCTCATATAATGTAAAAACGTATATGAAAGCTATTAGAAATTGGAACAATTCCATATATTGACATATACATTTATCCCATATATTATATATGTTTATGTATGTGTAATACATATTTTAACATATATGTCTCATATATGAAATGTCCTTATATGTTCATGTAGAGTAAAAACATAAATGCACATATATGCACAGCTATATATGAAATCTATTAGAAATTGGAACAATCCCATATATTGACATATACGTTTATCCCATATATTATATATATTTATGTATGTGTAATACATATTTTAACATATATGTCTCATATATGAAATGTCCTTATATGTTCATGTAGAGTAAAAACATAAATGCACAGCTATATATGAAATCTATTAGAAATTGGAACAATCCCATATATTATATATGTTCATGTATGTATAATACATATTTTGACATATATATTACTTATTGTCAGGTGAGCCAAGGGATGAAGAAGGACTCAATGATCCAGAGATTAAAGGGGTTTTATTAGACTTCAAAAATAAAAACAAAGAAAAACACAGTCCAATCAGTGGCAGGACTGGTGCTCACACAGTATGACACAAGAACAATGAGAACTCTCACCGACTTCATGTCCATACAGTACATGACATAAAAACACACAGTTGATGAAAAACACCAGCCACATGCTACACAGAACATAGACAACATGAAAGCATGCTGTTGTCCCTTTTTCCATTTATTAGCCTTGTTTAACTCCACAATACACCTTATTCCACAACACCGTAAGAGCTGCAACAAACAAACAAAACAACATCAGTATTTGCAAGGAATTCACAGAAATGAAAAGAAACAATTGACTATAAGAACAATTTAACAAAAATTAAGACTAACATTAATGATAAACAACTTCAAGTTAATTATCCAAACACAAATAAGCATAAAAATGAGCATAAAAACAAATTATGGCATATATAAATGCTTAAATATACATACCTGACCTTGTGCTTATTTTCAACCAGGTACTAAAACAGCCGAAGACAAAAATAATACAAAAATAAAACAACAAACAGCAACTAAATGTCCTAAATTTACATTGAAACTGCCTTTTAACGCTCTGTTTTAACTCTATGACTGCATGGTTTCATCTATGAGCGATCTCCATGCATGTCTAGTGAGCTGCATTTCATAAAGTTTCTTTTTCTTTTACTTTTTCTTCTTCTTCTGATTTTATGGCAGTTGCAGACCAAACCAGCTTTGGTGCATTTCTGCCATCTACTGGGGTGGAGTGTAAAGCGTTGATGTAGAAAAAAACAACAACAAAAAAAAACTAAATTCTTCTAATTAATCTTGTTTTCTTAAAATATTCTAATAATGCTGTTGTTACTTTTGGATTATTATTCAGTAGCTTCTTTAATGTTATTCATGGTTGGTTATTCATTCAATACGATACTAGAATAATAGGTCATTCTGTGTCATAATATAAATTATATATATATATATATATATATATATATATATATATATAATACATAGACATACTTTAGCAAATGTTTTTTGCATGTCTGAAACTCAAGACATATTAAAGATATCTTAATATCACTTGTACACTTGTATGTATAAATTAGACATATATTGATCACATACTGTTTATGGTCTTAACATACAGTATCATATAAAAAGTTATATAAATAATTTTAATATATGTATATATAATAATTTTATGGTATAAACGTATATAAAATCCTATATAATTATGCTGAATATTTGCATGCATGTTGTTTAAATATACTTGCATATATAATTTAGACATATATTGTTCACATATATGGTCTTAAAATACAGTACCATATTAAAAGCCATCATATAAATAATTTTAATATATGTATATTCTAATATGGTTATTTCATACATGGTATAAACTTATATAAATCCTATATAAGCATACCGAATATTTGCATACATGTTGTATAAATATACTTGCATATATAATTTAGACATATATTGTTCACATATATGGTCCTAACATAACAGTACCATATAAAAAGCCATCATATAAATAATTTTAATATATGTATATAAAATAATTCTTATATGGGCATTTCATACATGGTATATACCTATATCTTCATATATCATGAGGATGTATATATGTGCTAATAATATATTGCCTTATATGAAACATATATGACATCACTAATCAGATATAGGGACATATATGTGCTCTGCGAAGCCTTCGCCTATTACAGCTACCTGTTTTGTGTTTACCAGCTGCAACGCTTCTGGGTCTTCTGCTTCACACAACAAATCTATGTGTTAAAAACATTGCAGCGAACATTTGTCAGCATTATTCTTTTGGTTTACTTTATATTTATTAGGAATTGAAACTATAGAAATAAGAATGAGATGTTGAGATCTATAGATTTATGAGACATGCATCACTTTAAAAAATTTAAGTTTACATGTGAGGTTTTTTTAAACATATTTAACAGCAAAGATATTTTCAAGTGCAGAGTCTGATGTGGACATTGTCATATAGGGGATTTGGCCTGATCTTTGGTTTTTAAACACAATTAAATATTCTCAAGAGACCCACTGATCCTGAAGTCATGTCTCTGAAAGACCTCAGATGTGTAGATTCACTCTATTGAAAAATGCTGTTTTGAAATTAACACAATTGAAATAAATGACTACTTGTAGGGTGTTTAACACCCATGCAAAATTGTTGGGGGTCAAATGGCAACAGATAGGCTCAGCACAGAGAAGTGACTGATCTGTAAATCACCTCATCAGCCTATATCCTGAGGCCATCATTAATGATTGTTGAGGATCCCTCTGAAAATGTTTGGTGATTTTCTTAAAGATGCAGCTTAAGCTAAATAAGCACAAATCTGAGTCCATTTTACGGGGACGTGCGAGTTGCATCTGTGAGTAGTCAAACACACAGACACCTTCATGTTTGGATTAATCAAATTAAATATTTCTAGTTTATTTTAAAAGCATGCAGATTTCTCAAAAAATTTACCCTAACCCTTCTGCTTGAATCTTTGAGAAATAAGATCCAAGATGACTATGTACAGGTTTTTGAACAGATGTTATTTAATTAAAAGTATACTTTAGGTTCAATTTAAGCAAAATCATTTCTACCATCGGCATCAGATGTCATCCTGATACTGTAGACTTCTAAGAAGAATATTTGATTTTTATTAAATCTTTACAGATCAGATTAAAACAATATTTTAATTTTAAAAGACTATTTTTTAACTTTTAAGATTGTGCTTTGAAATAAATTTAGTACAAAAACATTCACTCTGGAATGAAGCTGTCTTAACATACACTGTGACAGAGGCTCATCTGTCTGACTCCACCCTCCCATCTCTCATTCACACTGGAGTTTGTTCCTGGGAGGATCTGGGGGTGTTTTATGAATGATTTTATTTTATTAATGCTTTTTGTTTTTTTTATTTTTACTTTTTTATTTTTTATAATTGCAAAATGAACTACTACTTCGGCTCTCTGAAAATGTGAGTTTTTAAAAAATATTTATTTTTAATTTTTATATTAATTTAGCAAAAACTAAACTGTTTCAATTGTTTTAATATTTTTTAGCAACATATTTGATATTATTTATATTTAGAATCATTTAATTTTAAAATAGAGACAAGTTCATTTTATAGAACCAACCTGAGGCATCACAGGGTCTGAATGAAATCATTGTTTCTCTCTGAAAATGCTCTGAAAATCTTTATAGGGAATTATTGAAAATGTTACACAATGTGAGAGATGGCTTGTGAGACCCATACATTTTTACACATACACTGATAATAAAATGTGAAATGTTTGATTTATTAAGACTTTAAAAATATAATTTAAAAAACTAAAAAGATTTAATTTGAACAATTGTTTAAAATATGTAATTAAAACTTTTACATTTATGCTTTGAAAATAGAAAAAGATAGCACAAACAAAATAATGTTTTGCCCATCCCCATGTCACTTGGAGAGACAATGAGTGTAACGAAGCAGGACTCATGGTAAGATCCAAATGCAAGCTTTTATTTACAGTGAGCATAGTCGTACAGGCTGGGTCGATCAGGGGCAAACAGGAACAGCAAGGGACAGGCAGAGTCGTGGTCAGAATACAGGCGGTAGATCGAGGACAGGCGGATATCATTCACAGAACAGTATACAAGGCAAGGGTCAGGGCAGGCAGCAACGGGTCAATAAACAGGAACAGACAGGAACGGTAACAGACAGGCAGACAGGCAGACAGGCAGACAGGCAGACAGGCAGACAGACAGACAGGCAGACAGGCAGACAGACAGGCAGGCAGACAGGCAGACAGGCAGACAGGCAGACAGGCAGACAGGCAGACAGGCAGACAGGCAGACAGGCAGACAGGCAGGGAAATAACGCTCAGAATTGTCACAAGGAATCAAGACTTCGTGGTGAGGTGGTGTGTGTGTGAGTCCTTTATAGTCCAGGTAATGCGTATCAGCTGGGTGTGGTGATTAGAGTGGAGTGTGCATGGCTGTATGTGGCAACAGGTGATTGGTGGAGTGAGTGCATGTGATAGTCAGAGAGGATTATGGGGAATGTAGTCCAGGAAGTGACAGGAACATGACAGGAACAGGTGGTGATCGTGACATAGAGAATGTTAAGCACATCAAGAAGGAACACTTTTCCCTACTCACTGAAAACTTTATTTTCATTTATTTTAAATTTCATTTAATTTTATTGTATTATAAAACTATAATTTGCTTCAGTAAATTTAGTAACTGTTATATACAATTGTACATTTTATTTATTACCATTTTTAATAATCTTCCTTAAGAGAACAGACTTTTTTTTTCACTTTTGAAACATGTGTGTGTGTGTGTGTGTGTGTGTGAGAGAGAGAGACAGTGAGAGAGATTTTTATATTTCAGTATAAACTAAAAGCAAATGTTTTTATATTTTTTATTTAAGTAGCAAAATGTATCCTCATTTGCAAATTATAGTTTAGTATATAAATTTAGTATATAAATTATAATTTATACTAAATGACGTTTTGAGAATATAAAAATGAAAAACGTTTACTGCGATAGATGGGGACAGATTATAGAGAAAAAAAAAAAGTCTATGTAAACCCTGAATAAAACATGGAAACCCCAACATGTCTGGACATGAAATCCCTTTTGCACTGACATTGTTAAAATGAATATTCCTTTACTTATATGTCTACATTTTGGGTGTATTATATTTCATAACTAAAAGCAATTGCTAACCCAATGGACATCATTGCTGGAGGAAAACTTTTTCCATGTTTTTATATTTTTATTTAACTATAATAAACAGTCTCATTAAATTTAGTAACTGTTTTTCTTTTTTATTATTCAGCGAGTTATAATCTTTTGGAGATGTAAATGTTTTTAATTTTTTGGAATTGCGTGTGTGTGTGTGTTTGTATGTGTATGAATGTGTATTCTATTTTATAAAATATGCCATATTTATAAATGCTCTTTTTGATGATTCTGATCTGTGTTATATATTATACATTATTATTATACAAAGTAAAGGACATGCAATGATATTCGGGTTACAGATGCCAGAAATAATGATTGTCTCTTTGTGTTTGTTGAAAATATATATAATTATGATAATAATTTAAATATCTATCCAAATAATAACATGCTATTGTATTGTTGTGTGTATTATATTTATATACTTTTAGATACTTTTTTACTCTTACTCAAGTAACTATTAAGATTATTACTTTCAATTTTACTTTGAGTAAATATTTCTATAAGTACTTGTACTTTTACTTGAGTACAGTTTTTGGATACTCTACCCACCTCTGCCAATTTGTATGGTCAAAATTCGTAAATTACCCATTTGTTCCACCCCACAAATGACCCACAGGTCAACATCATAGGTATTTCAAAAATGCCGGGCATCAATAGACATATTCATAACCCATGTCAAAGGTCAACCTTGGGGGAGGGTAAATATCCAGAGGGACTAATATCATATGTCATAAGGTCAGGTCATAAAGGTCATCCATCAAAAAAAGTGACAGGTCATTTAGCATACAAATATACCCGTGCAACTTATGACTGGTTTTGTGATCCAGGGTCACATTATTCTATGTGGTTGAGTCTGAATGTATTAGGAAGGACAGACATATGAGAGAACCATATCAATTTCATTAGCAATGATAACAGCGCCTGGGTGAACATCTTCACGTAGATAGTGACAGGAAGTCATCTGCCAGACATCGAAGTAGATTACTCCATCAATATCTCTGAACATCTCCTGCATCACTGTGTTCATCTGCACTGTATACCAATCACTTTGAAAAATATCCTGTAAAAACACAGATCAGAATCATCAATAAGATCCTGCATGCACTACAAAATCTATAGGTAAAACACCATGCTTCCAGGACACACATACAAATAAAACAACAGGACACAGAACAATATGATTAAAGAATATAATATAAAATGTATGAAGACAAAGATGATAGGAAAAATCTACATTAATTCTATTGTTTGTATTTATTGCTACTGTGTGTCTACTGGACATAGAGCCCTGTACTTTATTGTACTTTTGTCTGTCTCATAGCGTGGAAATAAATGACAATAAATCCATTCCTTTCTTTCATCTAGTAGTAATAAAGGAATAATTTGCCCAAAAGTGTAATTCATCCACTCATCCTCCTCATCCATCTGGACTACTTTGATTATGCTTTCACCACTTTCATTGTATAGAAGAGAGTTCAGACATTCTGCTAAACCTCTTCTTCTGTGTTCCTCAGATGAAGTCAGCCTAACAGGTTTGGAATGATATGAGTAAATGATGACAATTTTCATTTTTGGGTGAACTACCCTTTTAAAAGAAATATTACACCAAAACATAGTATGAGTGTTGCCTAAATATAGAGACACATCTTTGAACCCTAGTGTTTCTAGACTTTCAATAAATGGCATCAGAACTAATGCACCCAATTTTTTTTTTTTTTGAACAAAATATTATCACAAGAAAACTAAAATAAGCAATTGTACCTTTAGTCCTGCAGTGTTTCCAGACTTGATGATGACGGTAGTCTTTGGTGCACGACTCAGCAGTGCAACAACAGACTGACGGATTTTGGCCACTTCGTGCACATAAAATGTTATTGGGTGATATGCCATGTGGGCAAAGATTGTAAAGACAATGACTACATGAGGACCACCAGCTATTTCATCAATATCATTGCCGATATAATGTAAGTCAGTAATGAGCATTATAGGAAATCGCAAAGGAACACCGTGTGGCCTCCAGTGAACAATGATATTAGTTTTCATCTCTACAGCCATCAGGGGTCCACCGTAATGAGGAGTGTGGAGGTCCATTTTTTTTATGCCTAAAAAAGATAAGTGAAAGTTACATTAGACTCATTCTTTTATTAATTTCTTAAACAGACATTGCTTACTGTATACAGGAGCAGGGCTCCAAACCATAACAAAAATATAAAAAATAACAATAACAAAAACCGGAAATAAAATTTTTTAACAGGAACATAAAAAAAAAACGAAATCAAGTTTTATCTTTCTGAACATAAATGTTTATTTGAAATTTGGCAATCAATCAGTGGTATATCCAAAATGGCCAGTGTTTATGATAATATCTTTATTCATATAATTTATTTTATTTATTATTCTCTATATATTATTATTCTTTTACATGTTATTGATTTCTTTAATCAATTATATATCTTCAACTATATGCTCTGATATATTTGATTATTTCCAAATGTAAGATCTTTGGTGTCTCTTCTGTGCTGAAAGATTGAGTGGGTGTATCTTCCATCAGAACTGATTACATGATGTACCTTTGTATTAAAATTTTGACCCGTTTTGTATCACTCTGTTTCCATCTCTGCAGACATGAAATAATGCAAAATCTGCAATATTCTCTTAAAGGTGCCAAAACAACAACTTCTATATCAGTTTTCATCTATTTTTGACATTTGACTAGTCACTCTGACTTAAGCTTTACACCAACTATGACATAATGGATAAATCTGTTTGACCTTGTCTTATTAGACCAAAACATAAGTTTAAGGGGGTTAAGTTTCCTGCATATATATTCATTGCTCTTATTTTGCTCTTCTGCTACTTCTACTTCTTCTGCTTCTTGTCCTGCTTCATTTCTTCTATCTCTTCTTTCATTCTGCAAATATCTTACTTCTTTTGTCCTTCTTTCTCTATACTCTGATCTTTGCCATCTTCATCTGTTAGATTCAATTCTCAGGATTTTATTATATACTATTATTTACTTGATTAATTTGTTTATCTCTAGAATTTTACATTTTCATGTAATAAATTTGTTATCCCTTATTCAAATCTGATCTCTAACATAATCATTGCTTGTCTGCCTGGATCCCAATGCTCCAACCAGTCATGAATTCAAATTCAGTATGCCCTACAGAATGCTGACTATGAAGCAAATCCTTGCGCAAATTCACCTCGGGGATTGGTTTATATCTGTGGATCTGAAAGATGCCTACTTTCACATCCAGATAGCACCCCACCACAGACCGTTCTTGAGATTCGCGTTCAAGGGGGTGGCTTACCAATATACAGCCCTTCCTTTTGTACTCTCTCTAGCTCCGTGTACTTTCACGAAGTGCGTAGACGCAGTTCTTTCCCCTCTGAAGCCGACAGGAATCTGCATCCTCAATTATCTCGATGATTGGCTTCTTATAGCCTAATCAGAACAGGAGCTATGCACCCAGAGATTTCTGCTCTTCAGTCACCTGCAAGACTTGGGTTTCAGGGTCAACTTTGGCAAGAGCTCACTGCTTTCCAGCCAACGGATTCCATTCCAAAGAGCAGTCTTCGACTCAAATTAAGGCTTGGCAGCCTCATTCAGGGCGAATTCCTACCACCCCCACAAGAGGTTTCAGAAGCTCCTAGGCCTCATGGCGGCAGCTTCCTCGGTCATTCCACTAGGACTGCTCCACATACATCCACTCTAGCTCTGGTTGAAGAGCCTTGTCCCACCCCATGCGTGGCGCACAGGCCGACACATTCTCAATGTCTCCCACAGCTGTGTCAGAGCCCTTGTCTCTTGGAACGCACCCCGCTTTTACCAAAATGGGGTGCTGCTGGGTTCAGTTGTCAGGAGGAAAGTAGTCATGATAGACGCCACCAAGACAGGCTGGGGTGCCCAAAGGGACGACAGGACAGCCTTTGGGCTCATGGCAACCCCTATGTCAAACTGGCACATCAACCACCTGAAAATGATGGTAGCAATTCTGGCCTAAAAGGAGTTCCAGCCAGAGCTCAGAGGTCATCATGTCCTGGTCCGCTCGGACAACAGGACAGTGGTTGCCTTCATAAACCACCAAAAAGGTCTCGCTCTGTACAGATTGACAAGCCGTCTTCTCCTATGGGCACAGAGAAACCTCCAGTCAGTGAGGGCGGTTCACATCCCAGGCTCCTCGAATGTGGGAGCAGACATGTTGTCACGCGGTGGACCTCCCCTGGGCAAATGGAGACTCCACTCCTGGGCGGTGAAAGTGAAATGGTGCACCTTTGGCCAGGCGGATGTGGACCTCTTTGCGACAAAAGAGAACTCCCACTGCCAAACCTATTTCTCGAAGAAAATGAACACACTGGCTCTGAAATGGCCACGTCAGCACCATTATGCCTTCCCTCCTGTAGCCCTGCTCCCGCAGGTTATCAGTCGGATACGGGAAGAAGCATGTTCTGTTCTTCTGGTGGCACCATGCTGGCAGAACCAGCCATGGTTCCCAGAATTAGTCCAGCTACTGTCAGCAGGTCCATGGCCCATACCACTGAGAGACATCTTCTCCCAAGCAGGAGAGAAGATCTGGCACCCCAATCAGAGTTGTCAGACCTGCATGTTTAGCCTCTCGACGGGAGCCATCATGTCTTTCCCGGGAAGTCATGAGAACAATCTTAGAGGCAAGGGCCCCTTCTACAAAGCTTCTTTACTCACAGAAATGGTAATTTTTCTGAAGCTGGTGCCTAGCTTGGAAAATAGACCCCGTTGAATGTGATGCCATGTCAGTTTTCACGTTCCTACAGGAGATGTTGGACAGTGGGCATGCCCCCTCCACTCTCAAAGTTTGTGTGGCGACCATCACGACAAATCACACCCCGATAGCTGGCCAATCAATTGGGAAACACAACTTAGTCATTAATTTCCTCAAGGGGGCTAAGAGGCTGAACCCTCCATGGCTATGTTCAGCCCGGGCGTGGAACCTTTCCACAGTCCTTAGGGCACTACAGGGCCCACCCTTCAAGCCGCTCAAGTCCCTCTTGCTTGACTGCTGGCTTTAGCAGTCAAGTGAATTAGAGTCTTGCAAGCTCTGTCTGTGGATCCTTCCTGCCTTGAATTCGGCCCTAACGACAGCAAAGTGGTCCTTAGGCCAAGGAAAGGCTACATACCAAAAGTGCTCTCTACCCAGTTTAGAACGCAGGTGATAGCACGGTCAGCTATTCTGCTCGTGAAAAACGAACAGGCACCTCGCCCTCTCTGTCATGTCAGGGCCCTTACGGTGTATATTTGAGCACTCTGGCCAATATCGGCAAACAGAGCAGCTGTTTGTCTGCTTCGGAGGCCGCAATAAAGGGCTGCCAGTCTCGAAGCAGAGATTTTCCAGATGGATTGTGGATGCGAAAGCACTGGCTTACAAGTCCATGGACTTGTCATGCCCCTTTGGAGTTAGATGCTTCTGGACTGTGTAGCAGGCTCCGACTATTGTCTGAGCCTCTTCCTATGCAGCTGGTTTAGGGGTCCTAAATAGAGCACCCCCTAGCTGTCGGCTCTCAAAGCAGCTTCCGACCTGCACTTGTAGCAAGGCGCTATTGGATTAAATTCTTCATAAGCGTCAGCTTTAAAAGCAGATGCAATGCGAATTAACTGTATCGAAAGGGAACGTTTAAGGTTATTCACGAAACCATGGTTCCCTGAGATAACGGGAACAAACATTGCGTAGCTTGCCGTGCTACTGCGCTGCCAGCAAGTCATGCTATTCTGCTCCTCAGTCAAAAGATTCTTATGAGATCTGGCATTTCTCTGGCTATTATAGGTAGCCAACTCTGCCCATTTTGGCAGGCTGAACAGCCATTTTCCTGTGAAACTCACAGACATAAACCAATAAGTCTTCAGGATTTGGAGAAAACTGAAAAGAAAAAACCTCCCAGAGTTTTCCCCATAAGCATCAGCTTAAAAGCAGATGCAATGCTTGTTCCCGATATCTCAGATAACCATGGTTACATGAGTAACCTTAAACATTTTTTGTCATGATTTGAGCATTTAGAAACAAAATTTACGTCAAACTATACGTCATTAAAAAGATCTAAGACTCAAGCTTCAATTTTTAATCTCTGTTTTACTCTTAATATTGTATGGTGTCCGTTATTTGTTAATATGCGTCGGGAGTTATATGAGAAACTCATATATAATATGAGAAACGGAATCATTACCTTTTCATTGAAATTTCATTGAAAAAGCCTCAGCCATTGAGAAAAAACTCCTGTGAGATCGTCATGAAAAAACTCGACAAAATAACATCCCTCTTTTAGGCAAGGCAAGGCAAGGCAAGGCAATTTTATTTGTATAGCACATTTCATACACAATGGTAATTCAAAGTGCTTTATATAAAGAAGAATAATAAAAATAGAACATAAGGAATAGAAATAACAGTAAAAACAGAGAATTTTGCTATCTGGGTGAATGAGCTAGGAAGTCCTAGGGAGATTTTTTTGTTGTTGTTGTTGTTGTTGTTGTTGTTGTCGTCCGTCAGAGTGGATCTAAACGGATCTATCCATCAGAGCAGATCTGAATGGATCTTCCTCACACGACAGGACTGCTACCTGTTAAGGCACTTCAAACTGATAAACAAAGTTTCAATCTCCCCTTTTTGCCAAGACACCTCAAATTGCACCACACAGCTCTAATCCCCCTTCCGGAGATATCTTATCTATGCAACGCAGTTCAAATTTCCCCTTTGGAAATTTCCCCCTTTGGAAAGTGTCCTGACTGTAATCCAGAGATATCTTAACCATGCACTACAGCTAAAATTTCCCCATGGTTTGTCCCTTTATCCAAATTTACCAAATTTTAACCTAATCACAAATGCTTTCTTCCTAATTCTCCCAGCTCTTTCAACCAGACAGCAATATTTAAAATGCATTAAAAGTCAGAATAACAAGATGATACATAAAAGATATAAAATACATTAAAATGAAATAAAAACAGGAAAAGGAATAAAAAGATAATACGTATAAAATAAAATGCAAACAGTTCAGACATAGCACAGTGCTCAATCAGCAAATGCATAGATAAAAAGATGTGTTTTGAGTCTGGATTTGAATGTGGCTACTGTTGGAGCACACCTGATCTCTTCTGGAAGCTGGTTCCAGCTGTGGCTGGCGTAACAGCTAAAAGCAGACTCTCCTTGCTTTGAGTGAACCCTTGGTATTTCTAAATGACTTGATCCTGATGATCTGAGTGATCTGTTAGGTTTATATTCTATGAGCATATCTGCAATGTATTGAGGTCCTAGACCATTGAGTGATTTATAAACAAGTAACAGTACTTTAAAATCAATTCTAAATGCAACTGGAAGCCAGTGCAAGGACCTGAGGACTGGTGTGATGTGTTCATGTTTTCTGGTTCTGCTCAGAATCCTGGCAGCAGCATTCTGTATGAGCTGCAGCTGTCTTATGGTCTTTTTGGGAAGACCAGTGAGGAGCCCATTACAATAATCCACCCTGCTGGTGATGAAAGCATGAACAAGTTTCTCTAAGTCTTGACTGGAGACAAAGCATCTAATTCTTGCAATATTTTTGAGATGATAATATGCTGATTTAGTTACCGTCTTTACATGGCTACTGAAACTCAGGTCTGACTCCAAAAATCACACCAAGATTCCTGACTTGATTTTTAATTGTTTGACCCCTAGAGTGAAGGTACGTGTTCACTTTGAGAACTTCATCTTTGTTTCCAAACGCAATGACTTCAGTTTTGTCTTTGTTTAACTGAAGGAAGTTTAGGCACATCCAATTTTTAATTTCATCAATGCACTGGCACAGGGAGTCAATGGGGCTGTAGTCATTAGGTGATAGGGCTAGGTAAATCTGGGTGTCATCTGCATAGCTGTGATATGCAATTTGGTTCTTTCTCATTATTTGGCTCAGTGGCAGCATATATAGGTTGAACAGGAGGGGTGCGAGTATTGAACCTTGAGGGACTCCGCATGTCATGGATGTCCACTCAGACTTATGGTCACCGATACTCACATAATAACCTCTCCCTTCTAAGTATGACCTGAACCATTTAAGGACCATCCCAGAAAGCCCAACCCAGTTTTCCAGCCTGTCAAGAAGAATGTTGTGATCGACAGTGTCAAACGCAGCACTGAGGTCGAGTAGAACCAGCACTGATAATTTACCTGTATCTGTGTTTAGGCGAATATCATTTATTATCTTTATGAGCGCTGTCTCTGTGCTGTGATGCGGTCGGAAACCAGATTGAAAGTTGTCAAAATATCCATTCAAGCTTAAGAACTTGTTCAGCTGATTGAAAACAACTTTTTCAATGATCTTGCCTATGAAAGGAAGATTTGAGATTGGTCTGTAGTTGCTCAATATGGTGTTATCCAGATTGCTCTTTTTCAGGAGGGGCTTAACAACTGCAGTTTTCAGGGATTTTGGAAAAGTCCCAGAGAGAAGTGAGGCGTTTACCACTTCTAGGAGATCTGCTTCTAAACAGTTAAACACGCTTTTGAAAAAAGATGTGGGAAGTGTGTCAAGGGTGCAGGTTGATGTTTTAAGGTGCTGTACTGTTTCTTCCAAAATTTTACCATCAATTGCTTCGAAAACAGACATAATAGCTACTTTCTGAGGTTGTGATCTGATCTGTTTTACTCCAGTGCAGCTCAAGGATGTGCTGATCGCCTTTCTGATATTATTAATTTTCTCAGAGAAGAAGGAAGCAAACTCACAGCATTTGCTGTCTGAGAGCATTTCACTGAGAATCTGACTTGGGGGGTTTGTTAGTCTCTCTACAGTAGCAAAAAGAGTGCGGGTGTTGTTTAAGTTTCTGTTTATAATATTTGAGAAGAAGGTCTGTCTAGCTTTGCCTAGTTCCACATTGAAAGCATGAAGAATATCTTTATAGATGTTATAATGGATTTCGAGTTTTGTCTTTCGCCACATGCGCTCAGCTTTTCTGCATTGTCTTTTCATATTTTGCACTGCTGTTGAGTTTCTCCACGGTGCTTTTTGTTTGCCACTTTTCTTCCTGACTTTCACAGGAGCAATGTTATCAATAACGTTCTGTACTTTAGAGTTAAAAGAATCAAGGAGAAAATCAACAGAGTCTGCAGATATGCTTGGTGTTAAAGATATAGCCTTCATAAACAGTGCACTAGTATTCTCATTTAAGCATCGCTTTTTGACCGAGACAGATCTAGCTTCAACAGTTGGAGAGATCAATATATCAAAGAAAATACAGAAATGATCAGATAGCACTACATCCTTAATGACAATGGATGAAATGTTGTCCACGATTGTGTGTAGGTCCATGTACATGTTGAGTCAGATCAAAAGTATTCAAAACAGTTATGATTTCTTTTGCCATATTGGATTCTGCATTTTCTATGTGGATGTTAAAGTCCCCAGTAATAGCAAAACAGTCAAACTCAGAGGAAATTTCTGATAACAGTTCTGTAAAGTCCTCCACAAAGGCTGGAGAGTATTTTGGAGGCCTGTAAATAACTATAAGTAGAATGCGTGGAGCACCTTTTAACACAATACCCAAGTATTCGAAAGACAAGTAATCACCAAATGACACTTGCTTGCATTGATAGACATCTTTAAATAGAGCAGCTACACCTCCACCTCTCCTAACAGCTCTGCAGACACTCATAAAAGTAAAGTTAGGAAGGGCTGTTTCATTCAGGGTTGTTGAACTGCAACTGTCTTCAAGCCATGTTTCATTTAGAAGCATAAAATCTAGGTTGTTTGTGGTTATTAAGTCATTGACTAGAAGTGATTTATTTTTTAATGGGCGGATGTTTAAAAGTGCTAACTTAACAGTCTTACTTTCTGTCTCTACAGTAATCTTAGTTTGACGTGTAATAGGCAGCAGATTAAATGGGTTTGCCAAACGGTTTGAGAAGGCCTTAGGCTTTCTATCACGTAATAAAACAGAAATAGAGAAAGCAACAGGCACACTGGGTTCCCGCATGTTCTGTAAACATTTGATAAAGTCACTGTTATCATAGTGGGGACCCGACACACATCACTGAGAGCTGTTATCGGTTGTTTTTGGTTCACCTAGAACAGATGGAGGAGGGTGAGGGCCCTGGCGTTGTGGCAGGGGCCGAAGAGCTCTTGCAGGAGGAGGGGGAGGGCGAGCTGGGCCCATAGGCTTTGGTGGTTTCGGGGCTTGACGCTTTTTTGTTGATATCTGGGGGCTCGCAGCAAAAGAGTGGGAGAGTTTGGTTCCAGCATACACCAGTTCCTCCATTTTCTCTGAGAAGCACAGAAGAGGTGATGCTGGAGAGAGGGATAACATGTCTGGTGAGAGGGGCTGTTGCTCTGGTGTTACCGGAGGCTGTAATATGTTGTCCTGGCTTCCCTGGCTGTTTTCCCGAAAGTCGTCCTTGGGTGCTGAATCTTGGAGCTGTTCTAACACGTCACTGTCTCTCGGTGAGCTCTGTGGGCAGGGCTCAGTCAGGATTGTGCCCATGAGCAGTGGTTGTTGTGGCTGCGTGGTGTTATCATTGACCTTGTGGGATGTGTCAACCGCATGTCCATTCAGGTGCTGAAATGAAGTCTTGTGGTCAGTTGTACTCTGTCCAGGTGTGTTTGTGCCATTCAGATTGGCACACACTGCTGAAGGATGATGGAGGGAGAAGTAGATATTGTCCTTTAGCACTCTTGAGCCCAGTTTGTTTGGGTGCAGGCCATCATGACTGAACAGTTGTCTCTGACTCCAGAACAGATTGAAGTTGTCGATGAAATTCAGTCCTTTTAAGTTGCAGATTTTTTGCAGCCATGTGTTAAGCCCAAGCAACCGTGTAAATCTATTTGTTCCTCTTGCTGGGAGTGGTCCACTGATGAACGACTGAACTTTTAGTCCTCTAAGCATTTCAAAAAGTTTAGGCTTTTAGCTTAAAAGCATGCACATTTGGAGAAATATTGATGGATTCTCATACGTTTATGTCAATTTTCTATACAGAGTAGTAATATTTATTAAATTTTTACCCAAAACGCGCTGTTGTCATCATATGAGCGCTGTATACAATGATCTACTGTGTTTTCAACTCATACCTGCAGCCGGAGGGTGCTCTGTGCACACTTAGTCCACAAATGCCTCAAGGAAGAAAAAAACATATCATGTGACCTTCCAGGAACTAACACAGAGATCGCTGAAAACATCAATAAATATGCAAATCGACACTTTTGAAAGTAATAAATACACAATTGTGACGATATGTAGTTTATCTTTGTTCCTTACGCCATGTCTGGTATTAATAATAGATAGATTGTATTAATAATGCAATGCTAATCGAGATAGCTTTTCTCATTGTGCAGAATAGCATACAATGATATATTTTCTGTCTGATTTTTTATCCGAAGCGACATCACATCAAAGAAGGTTATTTAACACTCGACTTGTAAATTTGGAGCAAAAACATGGTTTTAAACTTATAAATTGTCGTGTTTTGTTGGTGTGCTAAGCTAACATGCTAGCGAGCCCAGAGATGCTGTTGTATGTTGGTGAATAAGGACGCTACACAAACTGTGTATTAAGATCCGTGTATTGCTCTGTTTCAGAACTGACATGCACACAGTAGAACAACACTGCTGACTTCCTGTTACATGTGAACAATACCCAATTTCCCCACAAGGTGGAGCTGCTGCCTAAGCAGTACAACAGGACACCCTGTAACATCTCCCTTCTTGTAGTAAGATATCCAAACAATAAATGGCATTGTCAACAAACCTGAACTTCATTAAACTCTACCTGTTAGCCTGTTATCAAGTCGGGGTGTTCGCTGCAGAGTTATTACAATGAACCGAAAAAACCCCAATTTACCTAACAGAGCTGCTCGAACCCAAATACTGATATGACAGCTGCTAACAGCGTTCTTGTTCTCAAGTGTTCACTTCTCTTGTTTAGTTTGCCCCACTTAAAGGTTCAATCTATCCTGAGGCTTAATTAGCCTGCCACTCCGGGAATATGTCTGGCCCTGCTCCTCTCGGTGTGGTGTGCAAATGGTTTGTGATGAATGGTGCCTCCCCATGACTGGTGCCTGTCTCTCCACTGCTGTCCTCGCTCGCAGAGCCCCCTTCTGTTGCATGTGTGTTCCCGGGATACTCCGGGGAACGTTCTAGATGCCCTGATGACAGAGAGGGGACTCTCTCCGCTGGTCTAAGATCGACCCTGTTGCGATGGTATGTTGTCCCCTCCACATTAACAACATAGGACGTGGGGCCCGCCTGCTGCAAGCACACCCCTTTTCTCCACAGGCCCGTCCTGTCCCCAGGGAGTGGTTTCATCCTGATGGGCTGGCCGACGTTCAGCTCAGGTAAATCTTTGGCTGATCTGTCATAGTTCAGTTTCGCAATCTGCCGCTTCACACACAGATTTTCCGGTATCTCAGTGATGACCCGGGGCATCAGGAGCTGGTCCGCCACAGAGAGGTGTGTTCTCAGTCTCCGCGACATCAGCCGCTGTGCAGGACTGCAGTGCAGTCCTTCCGTAGGCGTGTTTCTCCAATGGAAAATAGCTTTCCATGGGTCCTCGCCAGCAAATGTGGCTCTTTTGCACAGGCTTTTTACAATCTTCACTGCCGACTCTGCTTTGCCATTGGCTTTCGGGTGTCTTGGTGATGAGGTAACATGCTCAAAGCACCACTCTTTCGCAAATGCCCTGAAAGCTCCACATGCAAACTGACATCCGAAGTCAGAAATTGCCATGGTGTGCAAACTGAGCCTTGCACCTAAGGACCGTATGTAAGAGATGGCCCAGTGGTCAGAGAGAATAATTACAATCAAGCTGGCCAGAGGTTTAGTGGTTCCCAAAAAGGTGGTTTATTACCGTGAGGTGGTGGGAAAAATTACAAGGTCACATACTGGAATACAAACAAAAACTGTACAAAACAAAACTGCAACAATGTGCAAAAAGGCTACACCAAATATTCTGGTCCAATTTGCAACAGGGTCTCTCCTTTGCTTCCAACAAACAAGACTGACCGATGAGCTCCATAGCTCCTTACTTATAAGGGCTAGCTCCCTCTTCAGACTGTACCAGATGAACCAACAGGGTCCATACATACAATACATTATACTCAAAAGTGAGAGAGAAAAAAAACAAAAACATGACACATATACACAAATAACAATCAGTGTAAACCCATGAATACTTAAACACACATTATAGAAATGAACAAGGAAAAGAAAAGTAAAAAATCCTTCAGCTGCTATTCCCCCTTCCCCCAGACAAAACTACCAATGCTTCAGTCCAATTAGGCCATGCTAATGCTATAAAAAAACAATTTGATCCACATGGTCTGTTTGATGGAGCAGCATTAGTCTGGAAGGCCAACAGCCTGTAATGCCTCTTCAGCTTCCAAGGCTTCTAAAGCAATTGTAAACTCAGTTAATAATATGCCATCAGTTTCCGATCAGAAGCAACTTTGCAAGCACAACTTGAGAAGAACGTTTCACAAAGTAGTCTTTGTAAATAGCCAGTGTTCTGATGATTTGACCTATCAGATTCTGCTACCAGCATACTATTCATGTGGTGTGACATAGTTTTAGGATTTATTAACGTCCATTCCTACCCCAAACCCTAAACCTAGGGTAGTAATAATTAGTACATAAAACACTAAAGATTTGTTGTTGTTTTTGACCCATGTAAACTAATGCTTTAAAGATGTTAGAAACATTCTTTTTCTTTGAAACTAGAAGCTACCACCATGTTTTAAAGAATAATTTTATTACAACAGCAAAAAGTAATACTGTCACGTTTTGTTGCTGTTTAGTTTCATTTTCATGAACTTTTAGTTTGTTTCTCTTTAGTTACATGTTTCCTTTGTTGTAGTTTCCTGCCAGTCTTTAGTTACCATAGACACTAATGCAATCAATACACCTGTTTGTCATTTAGTTTATCATTGCATATTTAAGCTACTCCTTGCATTCAGTTTATTGTTGTGTATTGTTTGTGTGTTACACACTGTATTGTTTGTTCCTAACCTCTTAACCTTCCTAATCCTACCTGTTTTTTTGTTTTGTTTTTAATACTGTTGTCATTTGAACCTTTTGCAATCTTAGTCATCAGCCAAGAGAAGTGAACCATTCTCTCTTTTTATTTTGTTGTTTGATTATCAGTAAGGACATCGACAGCAGCAGGTTTATTAGGCTGCTGTCACTTTAAGATCTAATGCACGGATCCAATATACTGACACATCTGATTATCTCCCAACTGTTTACATTCACTTAAGACATAACTGACCGTGTTTACTTGAATACTCACTGAGACGGGCCTTTTGACATAACTGTGTGTCTATTTAAGTGTGTAGAAGCACAATAAGATGCGAAAGAGAACTTAATTCAGCATCCGCATGCTGACTGATAGGTGCTTTCTGTTAGCGTGAGTGCACAGAAACTTGTCTTAGACATGCGAATGATTGACTTTTATGACAATGCAGTACTGATCCGATCTGCCCAGTGACAATTCCGTCAACTGTCCCGAGCAGATTTGACAGAATCCCTGGACTTAGTTAGACTCGGGAACATTTTTCGAGTACCAAATGCTCGAGTCAGAGTAAAAATTCATCCCTGACAATTCTAAGTCTGGAAAAAGTTGTACTCAAGTCCAGACTTGAGTTCGAGTTGCAGTAGGCCTACCCCAAATTTACTAGGTAGCTATTGATAGGTAGCATTATTCATCAAGACACTGGTGTTGTACCTGTCCCAGGTTCAGGAAGCTGTCTTTTGTAAAATGCACTGTGCACAAGCAAACCTTTGGGTACTGATCAGGAACAGCTTTGATAATAAATTTTAACCTCTGATTACAGTTTTTTTTTTCAACTGCTTACACACATTTTTAAAACTTTGCCTGTTTTTTTCAAAACTTTACACACAAATCCAAGAATTGCACACACAAAATGCAAAATGCCTCACATCTCTTGCAAAATGAAGCACTTCATTCAAAATATCACAAACACATCTCAAAAGCAAACATTTGTCTTACGTTGTAAACACCTTTGCTGTAATATTCTATTTTTAGATATATCATATACACACAGTTATTCAAAACCTAAAGCTCTTCTTTCATGAGCTCCTATGTACATTTACTATACTATTTATTTTTTTAATGTAAGCATTTGTGGTTGTGAATACAGTATTACAGTACAAAAGAAAAGTAACACATCAACCATGTGTTTGAAAAAGGATATCAAGATACTTAGAGACTTACATAGAGAATTGTGTGTTGTGTTTTGCAAAAAGTGTTATGAAATTGAAAACTGAGTCGAAGGCCAAGAATTAGTGAATGGTTTTGCAGATTTGGTGTGTGGTTCTGGTATTTGAGTGTCAGGTTTCAGAAATGATGTTACAAGTGAGGATTTTGTGTGTAAGCAGTTGAAAACAACTGTAATCTCTGACAGCAAAAGTGGTTTTGCTTTTACATCCAAACACACAGCGGTCTCTGTGACATGACAAGAACACTTTTTTCTTTGGGTATGGCTTTGGGCGTGCATTAGGCTAATATTCCACATTGTGACGTAGTTTGAGTATGTAATATTTGGACTTTGATCAAGGATTTTTGGCAGGTCTGGATCAGTGCTCTCTGTTAGATAAAATAAATTGCTTTGTGGGACACTATGAGCGTTGCAACTTTGCAAGTAGTATACATGCACAAACAGACACATTACACACTAAAGGAAATGGAAAACATGAAAAAGCATCATATGACCCCTTTAAGGAATAGTTCACTCAAAAATCACCCATTTACTCACCCTGAACCTTTATGACTTTATTTCATCTGCGGAACACAAAAACATACTTTGAAAAATGTTTCAACGGTCTTTGTCCATATAATTAAAGTCAGTGAGGTCCAAAACAACATCAGACCCTTTTTAGATTTACTTTTAGTGTATATTTTTGACTTAAAGTGCACCTATTATGCTATTTTAAAGGTTCCTAATCGTCCTATAACAGGTTTGCATGCATCAAAAGGTAAAAAAAGAAGCTTTTTCTCATGCATTCTTTCCATTTTCTCATAATATACATTGCACATCACCACATTTTTCAATGATTCTCAAATGACTCGTTTCTCTAAAAAGTGATACGCTACTCAGTTTGATGTACAATATGAGATGTTGCAATCAGCATTAAAGGGTTAGTTCACCCAAAAATGACATTTTTCTGTCATTAATCACTCACCCTCATGTCGTTCCAAACCTGCAAGACCTTCGTTCATCTTCAGAACACAAATTAAGATATTTTTGATTAAATCCGAGAGGTTTTTTATTTCCCATAGAAAGCAAAGAAATTACCACATTCAAGGTCCAGAGAAGTATTAAAGACATAGTCAATGTGACTACAGTGGTTCAACCTTAATGTTATGAAGTGACGAGAATACTTTAACAGCATAATATGCGTTAATACTACACAGTTGAACGCAGTGCAGAGCTTCTGTGTTTATGTCCAAACGCCAGCTCAATATTCACCGACATTGTTCACGTGAGCATGTGAGCACCAATATTGAGCCGGCGTTCGGACAAAAAGATGAAAAACCTCTTGGATTTCATCAAAATATCTTAATTTGTGTTCCGAAGACAGAAAGTCATACAGTTTTGGAACAACATGAGGGTGAGTAAGTGATGACAGAATTTGTTTTGGTGAACTACTGATTTATGTGCATGTCTCAATGTCATTTCATTAGATACAAAATATCAAACCAAGAAACATCTGCAAACAAATTTCACATGAACTATTCTCATAACTAACTTCACTTTTGGCAATGACATTTTGCAATAATAAAACACTTATAAATGTTTTTAAATTTAAAGGTGCCTCACTTTGATATTTTCATCTAATATTTTCATCTAGATATTAATACATCTTTGGATTGAGTGTCCAAATACTTTGTGGGGTCTCTGTATATGGGGGTCAGGATAAAAATGAATAGAATTCACAAATAAATAGATGAGATTTGCAAAAAAAAAAAAAAAAAGAAAAAGTATATACTTACAAATGTGTTTTGTGTCACAAACACAACTCTGCCTGGCATTCATTTGTAAATCCCTGCACACATTTTTTTTTTTTAACATTTACACACTAGCGTCGATGTGCAGACAAATCTACAAATAAGTGGACTCCACCCAACATTTACTCAAGCCAATCAATAACAGCTGACCACGTTCTTGCTACAACCAATCACGTTTGGCTTCACAATCAGGGTGATCTTGCCCTAAAACCACTTTGCACATTCATCTGCATTGGCTCAAAGAGGAAGTATAAGGCCCATAAAATTGGTAAAAATATGTTTAACTGTAAAACTGTAAAATATGTTTAAAATTTGGATTTTGTTAGACCATTAGACTGTGTATCAAGCCAAGCCACATTATTTTATTAGCCTTTGAAAATGGTGAAATGGCCCTGTCCCAAATAGCACACTTCATATGCACTTTCAGTCTTATGGACTTACAATGGCTGCTATGTGCGCGTGTCCGTTAAGTCCATATTTGGTATTCTATGCGATATTTTTCTGAAACTCTTTACATTTATTTGTGAATCTCAATCTATTTATTTGGAATAATGCAACAATTCTAACCCCATATATGTGTGTCCATTCCTTATTTAAAATTATACATTCATGCTATCAAGTCTTAAATTAAATTACATTGACAACAAAGTCATATCACTGAATAACTTACCTGGCACTTTTCTTTCTAAAAACTCAAACCACTGCCTTGTGGTAGAGTCTCCAAACAAATAGATGATCTTGTTTTTAAGACAGTTTCCCATTTGTGAAGAACTGAACTGTTGGGTGTTGCAAACAAAAGACTTCCAGACATCTTTCAGATAGAACCCTGCAGGAACTGGTGTCGTCATGCCAGATCTGCATCTCTCCATTGTGCCTAAAGCGAAGATACATTTACTTGAAAAGACTGTCATAATTATGCAAATTCCCTTTATTCCATTCATTTGATTTCAGATCATATCTGTGCTCTGACATGTGATAAATGCATATGTTGACCATTTCCTATTTAGAAAAATAAATAAATAAAGCAAAGGCAGAAGATTGCTTGCTTTTTTAAGGAAAACAAAAAGTTGGCCTTTTTTAAAGGTGCCCAAGAACGTTCTTTCACAAGATGTAATATAAGTCTAAGGTGTCTCCTGAATGTGTCTGTGAAGTTTCAGCTCAAAATACCCCATAGATTTTTTTAAATTAATTTTTTAACTGCCTATTTTGGGGCATCATTAACAATGCATTGATTTACACTCGGCGCCGCCCCCTTAAATCGCGTGCTCCCTGCCACACCAGCTGTCGACTATATTACAGCGCATTTACAAAGTTCACACAGCTAATATAACCCTCAAATGGATCTTTATAAGATGTTCGTCATGCATGCTGCATGCATGCTTCGAATTATGTGAGTAAAGTATTTATTTGGATGTTAAAGTTTTATTCTCCGTGGCTAACGGCTAATGCTACACTGTTGGAGAGATTTATAAAGAATGAAGTTGTGTTTATGCATTATACAGACTGCAAGTGTTTAAAAAATGAAAATAGCGATGCTCTTGTCTCCGTGAATATAGTAAGAAACGATGGTAACTTTAACCTCATTTAACAGTACATTAGCAACATGCTAACGAAACATTTAGAAAGACAATTTACAAATATCAGTAAAAATATCATGCTATCATGGATTATGTCAGTTATTATTGCTCCATCTGCCATTTTTCGCTGTTGTCCTTGCTTGCTTACCTAGTCTGATGATTCGGCTGTGTGCAGCTCCAGACGTTAACTGGCTGCCCTTGTCTAATGCCTTTTATAATGTTGGGAACATCATGGGTTGGCATTATGCAAATATTGGGGCGTACACCCCGACTGTTACGTAACAGTCGGTGTTATGTTGAGATTCGCCTGTTCTTCGGAGGTCGTTTAAACAAATGAGATTTATATAAGAAGGAGGAAACAATGGGGTTTGAGACTCACTGTATGTCATTTCCATGTACTGAACTCTTGTTATTTAACTATGCCGAGATAAATTCAATTTTTGAATCAAGGGCACCTTTAAAAAAAAAATTGTATCATTCACTGAAACACTGTGACACAATATTTTATTAATGTGTAAACACATTGGCAGTGCTGTACCAACTCTGTGTGACACAATACAGGATGTACAGAAGACGGGGCGGCTTGACCAATAAGATGAGAGTGGCATTCAGTGTCGCCCACTTGAGCAAATTAAATATTCAAACCATAAACCAATTTGTAAACGATAAACAAAAAAAAAATCTGAATACTCATTTGCAGCTTTTTCCCCCCCTTTCCTGTTATTCCTTTCTAAACAGGAAATTAAATGGTCAAAACATACACAGATCATATGTAAACTTACCAGTGCCTGCAGTGTTGGGAAGAACATTTAATATTTTTTTGTCTCCAGTAATAGCAACAGTCGTTAATTCCCTTTGAAATAATAATAATTCATTACATAATATTTGACACTTTTTTTTTTTTAACATTTCTACAATTCTTTTGAAATTCAATTGGAATCTTTTCCCACTTACTTTGTAAGAAGTTGCTTCTCAAGAGGATTTAATGGGTCTTCCAAACCTCCTCTTGAGTGATGAACCAGGTTGTCACAAGAAAGTTTCTTCGGTCTCTCACACTGCCACACCGTCCCTGTTTTTATATCCTTATACTCACAGCAGCAGTCGCCTTTCTTCCAACTTCCATCTGCACCCCACTTAAGATTACACTGTACGACTTCACTGATCCTGGTTTTATTGGGTCCAGGCCCTTCAAAGTGGCCGTTATAGTGGCTGCGTGGGAATGAGGACTCCCTGTATTTTTTAAGAATCTGCACAGCCTCACTGGAGTGCTCTAGACATACATAAACTTGTGCCTGACCTTCCCAAGGCAGAAGAAGAGCAACAGAGTAAGTCCCATTACGGTGATCCACAACCTCCCCGTACACACTCGCCTTCAAGAAGAATGGAGAAGGTTAAGTGTAATGCAGAAAACTAATGTCTGCAGGTAAAGCAAGCTTATGAACCTAAACATAATATGTATTAGTAATTTTTTGTAAATAAGTGAAGGTTACCACCCATACTCATAATTTGTTCTCTGTGTTTAACCCATCCATGTTAGTGCACATACATTAGGAGCAGAGTAGTGAACACTGAACACACACTGCAAACCATGATACACACCCAGAGCTGTGGCACCTGGGGAGCGATTCGGGGTTTGGTACCTTGCAGTAATTTCCTGCTGGTGCTGGAATCAAACCAGCAACCTTTGGGTTACCAGTCAGATTTACTAACCACTAGGCCACAACTGCCCAATTCACCCCAATTAACAGGCAAATCAAACTCAGCATGACAAATGTCAGTATGCTGTTTTTGTTTTTTTAAATTGATTATAAAATAATATATTATTATAACACAAACACACCTTTAAATCTGAATTGAATAGTTTTGCTTTGAAGAAATCTCCTCCATATCTTTTCAGGTTCTTGTTGTGGTCTCTGGCTGTGATGGTAACGGAGATCTTTTCTCCCACTTTGTAACTCTCCTTGAGTCCCACAATAGAGAATGTTGAGTGGACTGGACTTGTGCTCTGATTCAGCTGAGTGATTTCTTGATCTGGACCGGGCCAGTCCAGAGCCTTCTGTAGCCTTTCCCACTCCTCTTCACTGATTCCCATGTCATGAATGGAAATTACAGATGAGGAATTTGTTTGTATCCGTTTTCTTTTCTCATATCTAGGAATGGGGGGCTGGAATTGTCGTATCTGATGACCGCTCTCCAGGAACTGCCATAAAGTCTGAAAGATGGCCAAGAAATCAATTTTTATTTAAATGTTAGTGTTGTATGATCACAGACCAACAGAGTCAGGGAAAGTTACTTTTAAGTAATGCATTTCAATATTAATTATGTTACTTTTTTCTGGAAAGTAATGTGTTACTGTCCTTTTTCTCACCTGCTCTGTTTAACACAGTATTGCACTCAATAAAATAGCCTTTAAAACATACACCATTTTCTTTTAAAAACACATTTAGACTATTATTATATTCTGACCCCTAGAGCTATGCATGCCATAGAAAAGATCCCTTGACATTACGGGTTATATTACCTACTGTACAACTCTTTTTTCATTGAAAGTTGAAGTGTTTTGTTATTTTTGTACTTGTCTGTTCCTATGTTATGGAGAAAAGAGAGAATTTTAATTAGTAGTTTAAAAAATGTTGAAGCAAATTAGTAACATTGAAAAGTTGTCACGGTTCGCAGGTCTGTGGATTCTTGTCCTGTTGTTTTGTGTGTGTGTGTGTGTGTCTATGGCTGTCACGTGTGTACACAGTAAAATCAGCAGTGTAAAAATTGCTGTGTTAAATGTTATTAATTCCCAAAGAGTTGAATTAACAACCTACAGTGCTAATGAGTTCTGCTTTTCAGTGTAGTTACAGGGTGTTAAATTATGTGATTTCATTTTTACACTTAAAGTGTCAAAAAAAAAGCGCCAATTTGTCTTGACTCCGCCCTATATGACTGTTGCCTTTTAAGAAGATGAGTCGACACTCGACAACGCCATTTTCTTCATGCGACTGAGACGGTAAGTGTGATTGTGTTCTGTCTCTCAAAAATTAAATAGTAAATAAATTTGTGTCAGCATTATTAGTAAAAAATATAAATGGAGTTGGACAAATTTGAAAATTACTAACTGCGCGTGTTTTTGTCAGGTTTAAGAATGCTCCTTAAAGTAAAGTTCAGAGACTTGCAGAAGTACGTGAAAGTTTCTGACTTCGATTCCAAACTTTCGGATTTCCTGGATGAAGGTAACTTTATAAACTAAATTAGTAGTTAGTCCTGTGGTGACATTGTAATGGGTATTTTTAGTTCCTTGGATTTTGGTTTGTTCACAGCCTTCGTGAAGTTCGGCATTCCCGCATTCCCGCCTCCAGTCAGGCCGAGGCGAAGCTTTTCGATGAGTCTGGAACTGAAGTGGACGAGGATGTCTTTGGGGAAGTTCTGAAGCAGCCAGATTTGGGCGTTTTTCTGCTCAGATTGGAGAATTTGTCAAATGGTAATTTTATATTTACTTTGAAAGCGTTAAGTGCGGTATTGCGTTGTGTCTACGCATTGAAATCTGTAAAACTAGAACTGAAACGCGTTTTTTTGTGACGCATAAGTTAACATCACTCATTTGAAAAGTTAAAGGCCCCGGGTATAGGCCTACTTCATTTTCTGTCGTGAAACGTTAATGCTATAAATGACATGAATTTTGTTTGTGTAATGTTCGTTGCGTTTTTATACTGAAAATCATATCTGTCGTGTCGTCATATATTTGTCAGACACAGTCGCGCTGCTATCAAGTTTTCATACATGAGAATTACGTTCATGCAAACATTGTAAAAGTGTTTTAAATCTTAAACTCTAATTCCCAAAAGTTTTCCAATTCCAGCCGTTATTTTAGTGCGCACTGGCATTCGAGGTAAAATCGTTCTTTGCTATCATACAACATGTTATTAAATGTAGAAATACAGGGTGCGTCTCAATCAGCTCCCTAGCTCCCGACCCGAGCTCGTGTACACGAATTCGGGCACTGGTAAGGACAGTAACGGACGCTGGCTCACTACACATTGGGACACTTATGATTCTATTTCCGGCGACGTGACAATAAATCAGATTAAATAAATGCTAAATAAATGAGTGTTTCAGTCCTCCACATGAATGTTGCCAAGGTCATTAACTCTAACAGTAATTTAATTTATCCTTAAAAAGTTTATATTAATTATCCTACAATTTGACATCAGTGCTAGATTATTTTTAGTTATTTATTTAGTTTTCAACTTATTCAAAATTGAGCATAATCAAAATTGTTTTACCATATTGAAAGTCCAAATTTAAATTGTAGTGCTTTACTTAATTTATATTTCATTATTGAATAATTTCTCAACTTAATTTTTGAAACTTTTTTTCAATAGAATTAGCAAATACCCCTGCAGTGTCCAGTGAAGGAAGCTCCTCTGAGACTGCAAACTATGAATCTGATGACACAGTTATTCTGAGTGGCGGAACCCCTTCATGAAAGCAGCAGAGAGCCAAAGATGAAGCTAGAATTGTGAGTTGCATTTTATTTTATTTTATTTTTATATATATATATCTATCACACAGAGTCATTTTCCACCTGGCTACCACCATAAGTATATTTCAAAACCTTTTGGAAACATTGCTAACTCTTTAATAAATTATACTAAACCAAAAAAAGTTAATAAAAGAATCTGGCAAAGACGACATCCAAATGGGGTCAGAACAATTGGATCTCAATACGTCTTGTGTGAGTTTACACATGTATTGAGCTTTGTGACTACACAATCATGTTAACAGAATGGTTCTTGAGAGGTTGTCGTTGATTGTACTATGTAACTGTTTGCAGCTGGTCCAAACAATTCTGCAGGCTTAACCTGGTGGGGATGCAATCATCAGAGAGTACCAAAAAACCAGAAGCTTGACTGACAGCACCAGGAGGAAGATGATCAAGATTCTTACTGCAGATATGACTGAAAATCATAGGTAACACTTGATTCAAGTATTTTGTATTCTACATCCAGGATTGCCTTGGTCATGGAAAACTTAAAATATCAAGAAATTGTAAATTGTTATTTCCAGTCCTCGAAAATGTAAAGGTTGTGTGTTTGTCTGACTTCAGCAGAACACAAAAGAAGATTTTATAAAAATCTGTGATCTGTTAGATCTTTAAAGGTTTAGTTCACCCAAAAACGAAAATTCTGTCATTATTTACTCACCCTCATGTCGTTCCAAAGTAGGGATGTTAATTTTCATGACCGACATCCGACGCTTATTAACCGACCATTAACTGTTAACTGATAAGATTTGAATGTTAACTTAGTTTTAAAGAAAAATAGATTTGACAAGTGTCTGTGACAATCACTATATAGTGCAATACAGTGCAGTGTCCGTTCTCGGAGCATATAAGCCCTGCCCGCGTGAGCCGTGCTGCTTTCAGCAATTGTTAGTTTATTTAGCTTATCTGTATTTTATCTGTTTATTAAAAGCTTATTTATTCTGAACGTTTCGCGTTTCCATATTGGACCAAATGCAATATTACACTCCCTTGGGTCCACAGCAACACACCCGCCACGTGACGATTATATGAATGGTTCTCAACATAATCAAATGCAAACCGACAGACGCGAGATTCCTGCTGTAACGCGTTGTGTACAGAGCAAATAAGAATACGTTGGCTCACTTGGCTTGTGTTATTGATACCAGACAGACTTCACATAGGCGATTTTTTTTTTTTTTTTTTTTTTGACATTTCACAACTGGTGCTTTATTCCCCATGAAAGTCGTGTAACTGTCCGTCGCAAATGTTATGTCGTCCACAGCATTACTTAAAGGTGCTCTAAGTGATGTCATGCGTTTTTAGGCCAAAACATTTTTTGTCACATACAGCAAACATCTCCTTACTGTCCGTTAGCTGCCTGTCCCCTGAACACACTGTAAAAAAAACGTGGTCTCTGTAGTCGCCACAAGCTCCGAAAACGGCAACAAAAACTACCTGGTGCAGTGTGGACCACGAATCATAATAAACACGCTCCAGCCAATAACCGACAAGAATGATTTTAAATGCGCGTTCATGACTGTTTCAGGAAGCACGGAGGGGAGGGGGAAGAGAAGGAGGGAGGGTCTAGCTAGCCTCTGTTGTTTGACAACACTTCAAACGTCAACAGGAAGTTACTCCACCCAGGATCGCTTGGAGCACCTTTAATAAAGAAAGTAACTTTAAAGGGTTAGTTCACCCAAAAATGAAAATGATCCATAAAGCTACTAAAAACATATTTAAAACGGTTCATGTGCATTCAGTGGTTCTATCTTAACAAAGTGACAAGAATACTTTTTGTGCACCAAAAAAAACAAAATAATGACTTTTCAACAGTATATTGTTGGGCCGATTTTAAAAAACTGCTTCGGAGCCTTATGAATCGAATCAGTGATTCGGATCTCCTATCAAACTGCTAAACTGCTTAAATCACTTCATTTTGGCACTCGGAGTCACTGATTCGATTCGGAAAGCTCCAGTGTTTTGAAATCGGCCCATCACTATATTGTTGAAAAGTCGTTATTTTGTTTTTTTTGGGGCACAAAAAGTATTCTCGTCGCTTTATAATAATAAGTTAGAACTACTGAACTTGCAAACAGCGCCAAAACGGTATTTATTTTTTGAATCTCATAATAAGATGGACTTCATTTGAAATCTGAGACTTTGCTTCATATCTAAAGTAACAAAGCACAAAGATTATTGCGATTTATTTTTTTTTTATTTTATTTTATTTTTTTTTTGGGATGAGAGGCGCTACATATTCTGATCATTCATCAACTGAAAACAGACTAAACTAATCGATTCTTGGGATTTAAGAATCGATATCAGTGCGTAAAAATGAGAATTGATTAAAATCAAGAAACCTTTTATTTTTTTTTTTTTTTTTTTTTTAACCCAGCCCTAGTAATTAATGACATTATTTTCACTTTTTGGTTGAACTAACCCTTTAATGAGCAACAGAAATAACCCGCTGACATGTGGTGCTCCAGTCGCACATACAATGCAGACAGTTCAATGGGGAGCGCACAGCTCTTAAAGGGGCCAAACCATATTTACATTGCAGTTACACTGCCTTTATTAGAGAGAAGAATATGTTCAGCCCCCTCCTTCCGAAGCTTCGAAGCTCAAAAAATAGTATTTGGACGAGCCCTAATATTGTGTGTTATTGTCCGTTCAAGCATGAAAGAGAACTCTATTCTGGCTCACGTTTTTCTGTGCGTCATGTGTGTGTGAAGACATTCACAGACAGTGCATTCTCTTTTTGGTGCGCTTGAATGGTTTAAAAGCATTTGTGTGAATAAGAGCATGATCATGTAATGTAACGTGTTTGTCCATTTAATTTTGACAGCACATCTCCACCTAAACATATTCGAGAAATGTATGCCCAAGGAATTGTTTCCCTGTTTCCAAATCTTCGTGATGCCTACACAAAGAATGGATATGTAAGTGAAAATATTTCTTTGGAAAAATAGTTATGGGTTAGTTGGTCACTTTTATATTGCTGAAAACATTTTTGTTTTTCAAAGGAACATTATTATGATCCTCAAAGTGGACAAGGGTACTTCACTTGGAAAATAAAGAACATTCAGAGGAACAGTGCACCATCAGACAACCGTAGATATTCCCCCCAGTCTTTCAGTGGTGGCCCAACTGCAGAAAGAGAGGCTTCATCCAGCACTGAGGTTATCCTGACAGAAGAGCAGTGTAGAGAAGCTGTTTCTCTAATGAAACATACATCAGAGGTAGAAACCGTGAAGGTCAAAATGAGGGAGATGTTTCAGTATCGTCGCAAGATGATTCAAGACCCAAGGAGATCCACTGATGTGCTGACTGAATTTCCCCGTTTCTTGGACATTAAAGGCCTGGTATGATTGGTTAGGGTTAAATAAATGTTATGGGCTTCATTTAAGTTAAGCTTAATTGACAACATATTTTTTTCTCGACTTCTGTTAAACCTAGAATATTCCACAAACCAGTGTTCTCTCAGTGAAATTTGCCAGTGTTTTATAAAATTAAAGACATTGTTAGAAACGAATGTGTGTTACTGGTGGCATCGTGCCTAAAAACTGTTTATTTTGACGAACATCTGTATGCCTATAGAATTGATCCAAGACCCAGTGATTCTCTGAAAGTCTTCAATCTCAATGAACTCACTTATTACAAACCTTTTGATTTACAGATGTCATATGGGTCTGCTAATTTCTTTTGGTATGTTGTACCTTACTGCAATCTTGTTCAAATCGGTTCTTAAATCTTCATGACAAAATTTGATGAATTTGTGTTTTAAGTTTTAAATTTATATGCAACACCTCATTAATGTGATTAACTGACATTCTGCCATGTTTTAAAGCCGCTTTTCACAATGTTAAATAAATGCTTGAATTTTTATATCTAAAAGAGTCTTGATTTTATGTTTGATCATGTACAATACCACTCTAAAACAGTGTAAAAATACACTGAAAGGACACTTTGTTATTAACACTTTCAGTGTAATCCAAATGAATTAAAACAACACTCAAAGTGTTAAAAGCACCATAGTGTAAAACTAGTACAACATAGAAAGTGTAAAACTTTACACTCATGGTGTAATTGTTTGGCACTATATAGTGCTTTTTTAACACTGTAAATTCAACACTACAAACAGTGTACTTTTTACACTAAATAGAATGGGACCATATATGATCCGAAGTAGTGTTAAAATGAACACTTTAAGTGTTAATTTGACACTGCCTTTTTTACAGTGTAGGTGTAGCCTACAACATTTTCATATAAATGTAAATAATAATAATAAAAAACCAAATAAATAAATAAAAGCCTCGTGTTATCCATTGCTGCACACAAATGAGGCAAGCTTTGTGTTTTACATCATCTGCCGCATGCACATGTTTACAAGACAGCAAACTCGGCGAAAAAAGCCAGCAAACTCGGGTTTGATTTGGGTATGCTGCACCCTATATAGCCTATATATATTATATATAATTATATATATAATTATTTGTTAAACTCTATTTGTGTAAATATTTACGTGTTTTAAAAGTAATGTGTTACTTTACTCTTACACCAAAAGTATAATCTGATTATGTAACACATTACACCAAACACTGCAAACCAATTTCCTCGGTGAAGACCTTTCATCAGAGAGGTATTGAGGTTGGTCTTTTCTGTCGAGCCGTGTGTGTTTGTGTGTTACAAAATTGTGCGTAGATTTCCATGTATTTTGTTTTGTAAAGTTTAAGTCTTCTCAAGTTCATTTTTACAGATAGCAAAGGGCCCCTATCAAATCAGATATCCAAGTTTATGATTTGTTTTGTGGCAGAAAGGTTTGTCTGTCAAATCAATTGATATAGGGGTGAATTCAGGTTGATTGGAACAGTTTCCCCAGTCATCTCAATGGCAAAAGTGTCCTAATCAACCTGAATTCATCAAGTAACTTTGAAGAGATTTTTCTCAGTTCCAGTGTTGGTGTAGTTACTGTGTTTGGCCACTGTAGAGCAGTGTTGTGCAACTAATATATTTCTATAATCTGGAGCAGCTATAGTTGTTGTGATGTACAGTATGTGCATAGTAGGTCTAAATTTGCAAGGTTAGAGAGATCAAATACTTGAAAGATACTCTCGCTTCAGCTATTAAAATGAGCTTTTTCCACACTAGTATAAAATCTCTCTGATATCCCCTTCCTTAAATGGCACGTATGAACAAAACTAACTACCTTACACGTAAGTCAAGCGGCTCTACCTGTCTAAGTGGGTTCTTGGCTGGAATAAGCTGCGAAATGGTCCTGAACTTCTGCTGCCAGTCAAAGGTCTAACTGTACGAGACTGTTAAAGCTGCAGTCTGTAACTTTTTTTTGGTTAAAAATGATCCAAAATCAATTTTTGAGCAAGTACATAACCAGCCAGTGTTCAAAACTATCTCATTATCTTGTCTCGACTCACAACGGTAAGCTTGAAATAATGTTTTATAAGAGCGACCTGGTGGATTTCCGCAGGAAATTTGAGCATGCAGCAGTTCCTCTGTGCGACATTACGTCACGTCCGTAAACACAAAGGAAGGAGTCCCGTCCGTGCTAGTCGGTTTTATCACGTGAGGACGCTGCTGGTAGCGGATCATTTATAGCCTGTTCTCACAGCAGCTGAAATAATTAAACTTGGCGGATTGTAACCCAGAAAGGTCCAAATGACAATCATCAGTGACAACTGGAGATTCACCCGTAGTCAAAAAGCAAAAGACTTTGGACTGGAGAGGCTACAGAAATTGAAATCTACAGGTAACGCTAATATACACTAAATACACAGTCACGCAATGCTGATGTTGTTAACAATAACGATTTGAGAACAAAGTATAACAGTAATAATAATTTGCACGGTTTGGCGTGATCCGAGCTAAGTGATCGTTAGATTTAATCATCATTGGCAGCGCGATTTATTGTAGGCCTAATGCTTTTTGTCAGTCAGAACAAAAGTGGCATAAATGTTACTTACGTTTTCAGATGATATTTTCCAGTGAAATTCTTATATTGGTCATACTTTTCAAGATGTAGAATCTGTGATTCTGAAATTCAGTATCCACACCGGTGCGGTGACTGACAGCAAACATTAGATTCATCCACGCTGACGAGCCGTGCTGACGCACAACGCACGTACAGATAACCATTCCGCATATGACTGCAATCGCATGTTTCAAACAGAGATGGCGACAAAGAGGTAAAATCGCGGACTGCAGCTTTAACATTACTAACACTGAAGTTAAAGTCAAGACTTTTCTTTATTTGAAGCAGAATAAAACAGGAGTAGTGTACCTCTACCTCAATCAAATCTTTTTTTATTATTTATTTTTACACAAATCAATATGCAATACAAATAAATATATTTATCAATATTATAACTCTTAGCACAAAAATCCAAACTGATCACACCAACACAGATAGTAATTCTTTCAAAACCTGATCACATTATAGTATATATTCTTTCCACGTAATCATTGTTTCTAGAGATGCACCGATGTATCGGCCAACAATCGGTATCGGCCGATAAAAGCTATTATTGTCACTATTGGCCATCGGCCGATTGTTTAAGAACAACCGATGATTATATCCTGTCAATCAAAAGGGTGCGGAAAGACGTGTTCAGACTGCAACTCATACATACTGTGTGTGAAGAAAAACACTCTTGTGTTGAATTTCCTCTTCTTCTTCTTGGTGGTTGGCAAACCAGCTTTTGTGTTGGATTTTAACGCATTAACAGTTTAAAAATAGTGACGCTAAAGCAGGCTCTTTTTGACACTATGAATCACCCCTATTTCAACCCAGGGTTGCCAGGTCTGTGATTTTATTTTTATTTTTTGCTACATCAAATATTATTTGTAGCGCCTCCCGTCCAATAATCGCAAAAGGCTTTGTTGCTTCTGAAAAGTTTCAGTTTTCAAATTCTGTCCATTTTATCATGAAATTCAAACAATAAATGCCATTTTGACGCTCTTAAATGTGACGTGACAGATCGCTGTAATGCCTCAGATCAGGCGGCAGCGAGTCTTTACTTCCTCTTCAATACAAGTTATATCTCGAAAAACATGCATGAATATCAAAAGTATGTTGAAAGATATAGCCTAGTACAACTTACCAGAATGTATCACGTCTCATGTAATTACTTTATTTGTGCTTCAACCGCGGAAAAGACGTCAAGCTTGTGAACAATGTCACATCATGTCAAATTTACCTCAGGAATATTTTCCAATGTTCACAGTTCTCTATCCATCCATCCATCCATCCATCCATCTATCTAAAAACACTAGAGAGGAGCTTATTTACTGTTTATTATGTTTGTGTAAATTTGCCATGAAGACAACAAGTGCTTATGAAAACTACCTTATGTGATACTAAGTTTTTTACAAACATTTCAGTTTTTATTTGAGTGTAAATTATTATATCTGAAATAAACAGCAGCTGAATATAAAACTTCTGTTGTTAATTGTTACCTCTAATATTGTACACTGTAAAAAAAAATCCCAGTAAAATTTACGGTAAAAAAACCTGCAGCTGTGGTTGCCCGAACTTTACCGTAAAAAATACAGTAGCAACGTAAAAAAAAAATCTGTTAAATTTACAGTAAAATAACGTATTTCATTAACTGATATAATGTTAATTTACCAACCTAATGAAGTACTAATATCTGTTTTGTACCTTTATAATACACTGACAGTCACCAAACACAGTGGTGATAAGAGTCACATGATGAATCAAAGTTCATCACAAGTTGAGAAGGACAACACTAACATATAGAAGGTGCACACAGTGTCATTCACACACACACTAAACACCATCATAGTAACATGCATGAAATTTTAAAAATGCAATAAACATTAACTTAACAACATTAGATGTAACATAAAACCCTAATGTACATAACTGATTAGAAAAAAATGAGAAAAACTAAGAAGAAACAGAGTTATTTCAACGAAAATATATCAAATGTTAAGTGTCACGTAGGGAATTGTGGGAATATCAATTTACGTTTTTTCATTGTAAATTTTACAATGAATTGTTATTTTTCACTTCCAAAAACTGTGAATTTAACAGTATTTTGAATGTACCGTTAGATCTATTACAGTTATTCACCGTATACAGTACAGAAACTTTCTGTAAACCAATTGACAGTTTTTCACCGCAGCATTTTTACTGTTTACATTTCTTTTACTGTTAAAATAACGGTCATTTTTTTACAGTGTAGTGTACCAAATGAGAGTGTTCCCTGTATAGTTTGCAACATTATTTGGGAGGGATTTTTTTTTTCTTAAGAAAAACCAAACTATCGGTATCGGTATCAGCATCGGCCGATATCATTCTGAATAATCGGCAGATAAATTTAGTATCGTGCACCTCTACAGTAATTGTTTCAAATCATTGTAATATGTAATGAGCAAAATGTAACATTTGGTTTAATCATCAGAACAAAACATTTTAATCATATACATATTGTCTTGTTGCTTAATTAAAGATGTTACAGTAATATGGGCTACACCTATCTTATGTAATTGACATAAAATCCATAAAATATGTAATAGTGTTTGTCAAGTGTGTTATCAGAAGGTATGATGAAGATGAGACACGAATCAGTTGGATTAAATAATAGACAAATGTATTAAACTAAACGAGAAGAGATGCAAGTGAAAAGTTTGAGAAAGAAAGTGTATATTATATATATACACACACACGTTACATCTGCCAGCTGAGTGCCCATGATCTCCACCAGAGGGCACTTCTACCGTCTCCTTTGCTGTCTCATCATGAACTACATTGCCAATAACCCATTGCCTGGTCTCATTATGGTCTGATTATGTGTGATTAATTTGTTTATGCTTGCCTATAGCCTTGTCCAAATACCCACACTTGCGGTCTTTGCACTTGACAACTTGTCTACTTACATGTGGTCGTTATGTAACTAACAGAAGACACAATTTTAAAATTGTGGTGCTTCTTTAAGTGATAAAAAGCAGTTGCAAATGTTGTACAAAATACACATAGCCTACTCCTCTTTGCATCAATAAAATGTGCAACACTTTATATTTTACTACCAAATTATATGTAATATATAATTAATTTAACTTACAGTCGAATGTTTTCCTTTACATCTCACAATTTCAGGGCATGTAAGTTCCCGAACATAATGCATGATGGGATACGTTTAGCCTCAAATAGAGCTCTGAAGCAGTATTCAAGATAGTGTGGGTGTAGTGTGAGTTTAGAGCACTGCACTTGGGCTTTTTTAAGACATGGGACAGTCTTGTGCACTTACTTCCTTTCGCGCGCACGAGCTTTTAAGTAGTCAAGACCACAAGTGTGGGTATTTGGACAAGGCATTTATAAGCCATGTTTGTTCATTCACTCTTTGAAATGACTTGTTTTTGTTACCCTGCAATTCTGAGCACTTTTTTCTGGTTTCCATGTTATGGCTTTGATCTTCTGCCTGTCTCCCTGGATTTCCTTGTCCTTGCACGTGTCTTGAACTCTTTTGTTACCTGGATTGTTTGACCCCATGCCTGTTCTGTGGATTACAACTGTGGATTACCCTCAATAAAGCTGCATTTGGATCTTCAACCTGTGTTTCGAAGCAGTTTGTAAAAAAAAAAAATAAAAAAAATCCTATATACAGCGTTGTGAAAAAGTATTTGCCCCCTATCCAATTGTTTTAATTTTTTTTTTTTGTTGTTGTTGCATTGTCACACTTAAAGGAACACTCCACTTTTTTTTGAAAATAGACTCATTTTCCAACTCCCCTAGAGTTAAACAGTTGAGTTTTACCATTTTTGAATCCATTCAGCCGATCTCCGGGTCTGGCGGTACCACTTTTAGCATAGCTTAGCATAGTTCATTGAATCTGATTAGACCGTTAGCATCTCGCTCAAAAATGACCAAAGAGTTTAGATATTTTTCCTATTTAAAACTTGACTCTTCTGTAGTTACATCGTGTACTAAGACTGACGAAAAATGAAAAGTTGCGATTTTCTAGGCCGATATGGCTAGGAACTATACTCTCATCCCGGTGTAATAATCAAGGAATTTGCTGCCGTACCATGGCTGCAGCAGTGCAATGATATTAAGCACTGTCTCTCACAAATGTTTCTATGGTTGCAAGCCACGCTCCCTGTGCAAACAGGGGGTCACAGGCGCTGCGTAATATCATTGCGTCTGCTGCGGCTGAATAGATTCGAAAACTGTAAAACTCAACTGTTTAACTCTAGGGGAGTTGGAAAATGAGCCTATTTTCAAAAGAAAGTGGAGTGTTCCCTTAAATGATTCAGATCAAACAAATTTTAATATTACACAAAGATAACTGCATTTTGTTTTTACTCAGGTTTTTAAATGATGATTTCATTTACTAATAGAAAAAAGCTGTCCAAATCTGCCTGGCCATATGTGAAGGTAATTTCTAAAGAAAAAGTAAACCTAAAGAACGGCAGGCCTCTCTTTTCTCAGCTAAGGTCAGTGTTCATAATTCAACAATAAGAAACTGAGACTGGGCACAAATGGCATCCATGGGAGAGTTCCAAGACAAGACAAAAGCCACTGCTGACCATGACCAAAAAGAACAGAATCGCTCGTCTCACATTTGTCAAAACCATCTTGATTTCCTGCAAGACTTTTGGGTAAATATTCTGTGGACTAAGTTGACATTTTTGGAAGGTCTGTGTCCCGTTACATCTGGCGTGAACCTAACACAGCAACTTAAAGGGCTCATGAACTGCATTGTTTTATTGTTTTATAATGTTTCCTGGGGTGCACTTATAAAGTTAGTATGCTTTTTATGTCATAATTTAGAAATAAAAGGCATTTTTCCTACCCTGATTTTATCCTCTGATTTGAACGCTCTGTTTTAAGGGGCGTGTCTGTCGTGAGACTTCAGTGTAAACGCCCACTGCTGTGATTGGCTGACATATTTGCCTACGAAATAGCTAAGTATTACTCTCTCGAAAACTTTTAGCATATTTTTACTATTACAGCTCTCAAGGTTAACTAATCGTGAAAAGTGCTGCATTACATTTAGATCTATGGCATTATATTTAGATCCTGGCATGAAAAGTTGCAGTGATGAGGATTGAAGTCAATCACAGACATGTTGTTGAGCTCATGAAAGCAGTGATCTCGTCTCAATTTCTACATGGAGTTTCACCTATCTAGATAGGCACATTCCAGGATCAGTCGTTCGATTGGGCCTGGTGTCAATAAAAGCTTTTATTGGACTAACAAGCAAGTTTTCAGTTCTCAAATTTACAGGATATTCTTATAGTACGATGAGGTCATATATATTAAAAGCTCAAGGAAAAGTTTATTTCCCAATTAAATTGAGATCTTGTTTACCAAACAATTCTGCAAAGTTGAGTGGGCCAAAATTCCTAATTCAACAATAAGAAATTCCTCCACAGTGACGTGAAAGACTCAGTAATCGCAAACACTTGATTGCAGTTGTTGTCGCTAAGGGTGGCACTACCCGTTATTAGGTTTAGGGGGCAATTACTTTTTCACACAAGGCCAGGCTGGTTTGGACAGCTTTTTCCCCTAATAAATGAAATCATCATTTAAAAACTGCATTATCTTTGTGTAACATTAAAATTTGTTTGATAATCTGAATCATTTAAAACCCCTTGTGGTGAAAATCAACTTTTTAATTTTGTTTATATGTCTATGTGGTGTTTTCAATAAGCTTTAAGACAAACCATGTGCAAATTCATAAGTCAGCACCATTGCTGAGTATTTTATGTTTGAAACTGCAGTAAACCAAAAACCCGCTGTTTGAAATCATGGGGGTTTGTGATGTCACAGACTACCTTGTAACCAATCAGAACAACGTGCCAGCAGGCTTTAGCATATCATTAACTATGACTGCTCTGAAGCAGGAAAGTCTCGAGAGAAGCCAGGTTATCCCGGTATATTTTCTGTTGATATGAAAAATTGTGTAGATTTATCAATACAGCAAGTCTATTTCGATGTTATGATGAACTATATGCCTTTCTCCACTGACATTCTGAGTTGTTCAAAGCGTTTGTCAGGATACTGATTGTTAGAAGGCTGTCTGAACGGTGTGTGTAACATTAGCAACACATTATTAGCTGTTTGATAACATAGTCAAACAAAAGGATAATCATATTAATTCATATGTGACCTGATCCAGCAAAATGAGTCACAGTGACCCAAATTTCAAAACTGAGATTTTGGTATCAATGGAAAAATGAGACAATAAGCTTTAAAATGATATCCTAGTCAAAGTCATACCTTGAATGGTTTTAAAGATATACCCATTTGAATTATGGTCGTCTGCCCTCTTTTTCCAATTGAAAACCTGAGAAAATCGCTTTTAAAGTTTTTTGCCCTTTTTTTGTTGATATCTTTCAAAATCCATTGCATTTAAAGGGATAAACTATTTATTTTACAGCTTAATTTGACCAAAGACATTTATATATAAATATAAATGCTATTAAACCAGGCTGAAGCTCAAATTATTTTAAAGTATTTATTTGAATTAACCCTTTAAGACCTGAAGGCTTTTTTAGAGGTTTTTTTTTTTTTTTTTTTTTTCTCTGAGCGACACACACAAAAGTAAAGACTCATAACTCCAAAACTCTAGCAAGGAGAGTCAAAAGGTAGGTATCATTTGATAGAAAACATTTTAAACATTTAAGAAAAAAATAAATTACATTACATCTGGACATTTTCTTGCTGAGAAACAGCTGATAAAAGACAAAAAAAAAAAAAAAAAAAAAATTTTTAAATAATTTTTCTTTTTTTATTTGACATGGAATAACTCAGGAACACAATAAGATTGCTAAAAAATTCTTTTTTGGTGATGCTCTCCTATATGTGAGAGGCATCTGGTTCAAATTTCGTGGTGATAGCATAAAGAATAGTTTGAAAAATTGTTGTTCATTTTTTCCGCAGCCAGGTGGCGCCAACGGGCGGTAAACTCCGGTTTAGAGGTGCTTCTCAGCACTCATTAGGAGTTTTTCAAAATGGTTAGATGCATTAAAAAGATGCGATTCTAAGCTTTAAAATGATATCTATTATGTGTTATTCCACGTCGGAAAACGAACATGGATGGGTCCGGGAACATTGGATAGGCCTACACACTGCATCCCGAACAGATGAGAGACATGTTTTTAGCCAAGTATGTTAAATCATTACGTGAGTAATATCTTGTGATCACCGCAATATATTATGTTGATTTTGGATTCATTTTCAGTGTGTTTACATTTCTAAGCTTTTTGATTGGTTCTATACAACGTGTAACACCATGGGCACGTTCAAGCTCAAACCGGTGTGCAACGTTTTGCTACGGTTTCCAGGTTGAACGACATGTTTCCTGGAAACGGTGTGCAACGGTGTGCAACAGGTTCGAGATACGTTTTCTCTTGTTTGGTGGGTGTGTCAAAAATGTCAACCCAATCAGCATCAACATACATATAAACCACGCGGTATTAAAGAGACAGCTCGTAAATGTCATTAACAACAAAATAAATTCATAAGAGCATATTATTGGGGCAAATTTATATTGTTTGCACATGTGTATTTACATTAATGGCAAAATAACAAACAATAAGAGCACAAGTATAGATCTGGAACTTCTTTAAGTCTGTCTAAATATCATTTATTTGCAATGTCTTCTGGTCCATATCCGAATGTGTGCTAGACAGTGATTAATGTAATATAAAAATACTATACTATTTTGCTATTGTATTGTGGAGTGATACTTTCATAAACTTTCATAAACAAAGGCAAATGTTGTATCACAATAAGTAGAAGTTTCCACAAATCCCTTAACTCGCTTGGGATGTCCTCTTTTGTTCTGGACGGCAAGGGCAATTGCTGTAACATCGAGCGTATTTTGCAGTATTAAACACGTATTTATACCGATTTCATCAGGCTCCGAAAATTCTTCAGAAAGAACACAAAGAATGGCCTTCTCAGCTGCCATAGTTGCAACTCTTGCGTCATCACAACGGGGTGTTCAACGCACCACCATTTCCGTTTAAAAAACGTTTTGCAACATTTTGTCGGGGCTGAACGCAGCCCATATTTGTAGAGCAGAGATAGTGACGTTTCAGGGGATACCGGGAAATGCTCATAATGATGTGATGAGAGGAGTTGAGAAGTTCATTTCCAGCGAATTTAGTAAAACCTTGTCAAATTTAATAGCCATTTAAATACCTTTACTCAATTATCTGGACTACGAAACTTTGGGAGATTATTTTTGAAAGTCTGTTCTTTGAAATTAGCTTTAAAAAAATCGATTTTTTCATTGTTTTTCCACATTATCGGCCCATATCTTAAAATAGAACGTTGCGACTTCCGACTCATTTCGCCAGAGCGGGTCACATATTAATTCATATCAGAACCGTCGCAAGGGCTGTGCCAAGTGTGCGAGCGCATAGCGACTCGCGCCAAAGTAAAGTGACAGCTGACTTGAAGTAAAGTCAATGAAGTTCATGTTTTTGTCCTTCAAAATAGTTTAATACTATAAAACATAGCTAAAACAATATTGCTCTGAGTGTGTGCGGGTGACCATGATTCGTGTGCATATGTCAGTCAGTGTGGAATCGCACGTCAAGTTCTGCTATTCAGTCCATTATAAATTCTGTTTTTGGCCTCTGGAATGGATCAAACCATAGATATTAGCCTACCTGATGAGTTCAAGTAAATACGCTGGAAATCCAGGCTTATTCAAGAATGTGCATTTATTTCATGTAGCCACAACACAAACAACAAATTGCCTCGTCGTCACTGCAGCAACAGTAGACTCCGAGCTGGCGTGAGCTAATTTGCATATTCATTGATCCATGTATATTAAATAAGGCAAGGGTGTAGAGTTACATTCAAGCTATTTTAAGGCAGTGAATTTTTGTTTTAAATATATCATTTTGGTGATCAAAGATGAGTTTTAATGGATAAAATAACTGACTACAGGGGGACTTTAAATGTGAGATATGCAAAAAAAAAAATAAAATCAAAATACTTTTTCACAGTGCACTCTTTCTCTCTCTCTGTGTGTGTGTGTATTATTAAATGTTTTACATGAACTTACCATACAGGTGGATGCCCAAAGACATAGCAGCAAAAACCAAAAACAACGACGTGTTATCCTGTGAACTAATAAGATAATAAGTGAAAATTTGCAAATGTGACCTAACACACATACACATATTCTTCTACATCCATCTTTGTGAGGACATTCACATTTACCTTACATATCACAATTTAAAAACTTACCCTAAACCCAGACTTGGTTTCAAAGATAAGGTTACAATTACCTTATCTTTAAAACCAAGTCTTGACCCTCAAACAGGCCTTTAAAGGAGTCTCAGAATGTAAGGACTGGCCAAAATGTCCTCACTTTACTCCCTTTGTCCTCATTTTGCTGGTCTACAATTCAAACTGGCACTCACAAAGATAGTTGAACAAGTATACAATGAGTGGCATAAAAAAAAAGTGTTTTGATTTATATTCTAATCATGTTTATATTCTCATTTAATAAACTCCCAATAAACTACTATTTACCTGAAGAATCAGCTGCAGGTGGAACGAACATGGTCACATATGACAGTTTCCTATAAGATAGTGACTAGTATCATGGTGAAGCGTTGTTCTGAGGGTGGGAGGTTTCCAGACTGCTAAACCTGCTGTATACATTCAATGTTACATTTTTTTCCCCACAAGTGCATTTCCTTTCCACATAATCACTGTTTGAAAATACAAGATTATAGTAACATGTTATACAAACATATGGTTTTCCTCAAATTGGACTGAAAAATTAGCATTCAAAAGTGAAGATTCAAACGTTTTACACAATCTCTTGGACAGATTTCTCAATACTTAGGTCAAAATTCAGTCTATGTAGGCTAAACTGTGTTTCATTGCTTTGGCACATAATACATTGACCCCCAGTTTCACTAAAATGCATGTTTGAGCTGTTTCAACTGAAAAGATTTCCCAATTTTTTTTTCAACTGCCTTTCCCAATTTTTTCCCTCCTGCCTTGCCCCGGTGAGCCTGCTATGCTGTTTTGATTTTTTGGGGATTTTTGAAAATTACCTTGAGTTATTGATGATGTCACAGGGATTGCTCAGCCGGAGAGCTGTACTGCTTCACTGCCTCGGTACAGGTGGACAACGAATTTTCTACTCATTGCCTAACAAAGGTATGACGTAAGGTTACTTCCACCTGTGTGTGATTAACTCGTTTATGCTTGCCAATATAAGCCATGTTTGTTCATTCACACTGGACAGAGCTGTTACGATAGAAATTCATAGTGAATCTGCTGCCGATCAGGCTAAATCCATTTAAAATTCCCACAAATTATATTGTGAACTACTATTTTGAAAAGGAAGTCTGAACTGTTGTGTAAAGACGTAATGTGTGTGAGAACGGATGTGATGAGTAAACATGATGGATGAAGTTTGCTACTCCTGTCTCGTGTGCTTCATTGTTTAATAACTGACAGATACCACGCTTTTCTCTCTTAGACAACAACTTAATACATAATATCCTGAAATACTGAATAAGACAGCAATTTCTATAATAATAGAAATACTATCAAAACAATTAGATGTAGCTGAACCCCTACACAGGTGTTAGTCTTTAAATGTCATTACCATGAACTATACAAAAGGGGAATAATTTTGTACTGTAAATGTAAACCTTTACTATAGTGAATTCTCAACAGTGGAGATTGGCATTCTCTGTTGTTCTGGAAGAATGACTTTATTTGAGTAATTTATGAAGTGTTTTGGTAGTTTTATACCTCATAAATCCACCTGCCTCTATTGTGAATGAAGCGCTGTGTGCAGTTTGGAGTGTCTTTGCTTATTTGCAAGCAAATAAATAAAGAACTGGTTGTTTGAATAAGTACAGCATTTTTCCTTGAGAAACTCTCTCTCTGTATAAAGGCTACCGTTTTAAGAATTTTGAGGAGCAGAGAATACTGTTTTAGTCTATTATTTATCATCAAGTCATAGTCAATACTGTCTTAAATAGCCTGTGCAGCACTTCATCTTTTAGAACATGAGATTTTGGACCAATTAAACTAGACAAAATGCATATGTTTGAGTCGTTTTAACTGAAAGCAGCTTGCACTGACATATCTTAAAATATGTTTTGTCTCAAGATGCACACCAGTGATGTTTTTTCCTATGGCATTGACTTTTTTAAAAATGGAATATTGCAGTATTTATTATAAATGATTTATCCATGCACTTTTCTTTAATCAAAATATGGACCCCTCCCTCCTGCAGCGACATCTCTTCTCTGATGACGCGTTTTTCGGTGCAAGGGCGGGACAACCTGTCACTCACATGAGATCACAGCAGAAGCAAACCCCTGTGCACAGCACACAGTGTAGATTTTCTGCATGTGCACAAATGACCTACTTTCAGGCCACTTTTATCAAATCAACATCCAACCTAGTCACAACAATGTTTGTCTTCCTCCCCCCCCCCCCCCCCCCCCCCCCCCCCTTTTTTTTTGAAGCATTGAAGCACATTGAGTAATTTTAAAGGACTGTGAGGGACTATATATCATATTTTGATTAATGTAAATATTCATGTATTTTGTTTATTTTTAGCATTTGTTAGTATTCTACTCCAAACATAGCCCCAGCCTTAAGCAGTTTTGTTAAAATGTTTGATTGATTCATTAGAAAAGATTCAAATCAAAAGAGTAAATCAATTATAAATCTGACTAGGTCTAATTCTGATCTTAACCTGCTTAAAAAATACTGGACTTGATTACTTGATTACTTTAAATAAAAAATAGGTAGGTAATGTCGCTTAAGTAACTTGAGATTTAATTGTATTGATATTAAATTAATATTAATGATAACATTACATGACAATGTGTGTCATTACTTCACATTTAGTGGTTAGTGGTGGTTCTTTATCAGTTGATACAGAATAAAAATCTTAATGTAATTTTAATTTCAATTAGTTCCCTACAGAGAGATGCTATTTAAAAAGAAATGATGAGGAATTTTGAGATATAGGCTATATATATATATATATATATATATATATATATATATATATATACACACACACACACACACACACACACTACCAGTCAAAAGTGTTTGGAAACATTACTATTTTTAATGTTTTTGAACAAAGTCTCTTATGCTCCTTATTGCATTTATTTCATAATAAATACAGAAAAAAAAAAACAATAATATTGTGAAATATTATTACAATTTAAATTTATGGTTTTCCATTTTAATATACTTTAAAATATAATTTATTTCTGTGATCAAAGCTGAATTTTCAGCATCATTACTCCAGTCTTCAGTGTCACATGATCCTTCAGAAATCATTCTGATATGATGATTTATTATCAATGTTGGAAACAGTTGTGCTGCTTAATATTATTTTATAACCTGTGATACTTTTTTCAGGATTCTTTGATGAATAAAAGGTTAAAAAGAACAGCATTTATTTAAAATATAAATCTTTTCTAACAATATAAATCTTTACTATCACTTTTTATCAATTTAACACAAACGTGCTGAATAAAAGTATTAATTTATTTTAAAAAAAGAAAAGAAAAAAAAAATACTGACCCCAAACTTTTGAACGGTAGTGTATCTTGTTACAAAACATTTCTATTTTAAATAAAAGCTGATTTTTTTTTTATTATTTTTTTTTTTTTTTATTCATCAAAGAATCCTGAAAAAAGTATCACAGGTTATAAAATAATATTAAGCAGCACAACTGTTTCCAACATTGATAATAAATCATCATATCAGAATGATTTCTGAAGGATCATGTGACACTGAAGACTGGAGTAATGATGCTGAAAATTCAGCTTTGATCACAGAAATAAATTATATTTTAAAGTATATTAAAATAGAAAACCATAATTTTAAATTGTAATAATATTTCACAATATTATTGTTTTTTTTCTGTATTTATTATGAAATAAATGCAGCCTTAATGAGCATAAAAAACTTTGTTAAAAAAAAAACAAAAAAAAAAACATTAAAAATAGTAATGTTTCCAAACTTTTGACTGGTAGTGTGTGTGTATATATATATATATATATATGTGTGTGTGTGTGTGTTACAGTCAATATTCCAAAACTAGTAGAGTTCTGATCATAGCAAACAATATTAAACAGACTAAGACTCGAAGAGAAAAGAACTCCTGTTTGAATTCCTTTAGAATGACTTGGAAAAAAGGAGATAGAAATGACTGCTTGCATTTTAAAATAATTGATGTATGATTCCCGTGATTTTATGCAATTTTACTGTGCAGTATTCACATAAATCACTTTACAGCCGCACTTTCTGTGTTCAGCCATCTCAACCGTTTTGTTGTTCAGTGCCTGTATGTGGTGGGGGCGTCTGAAGTGGCGAAAGTACGGGTCTATTTCCACTGGCTGTGGAGAAGGGGAGGGTCTTTATTACCCCCGGACCGAGACTGAATCAGTTCAGTACAGTTAGAGCCGGAGACAGACGCCACATCGGCAAAAAAAACAGACGCGCATCACGACGCGCGACTGGAAAACAAGACGCCGGATGTATTGACTGCATTCCTAACGGTGACGCGGTTATACTAATGTCGATTCCGCCAATGTGGCGATTCTCAGTCACCACAGAACAACATCAGCAAAGGGATTTCTCAAACGGTCGAGACTGATGGACGCACAAACGGATATGATATTGTGAACGTTCGCGATGTTGTTCTGAGGAATGAGGGAGAATCTGCGCACTGCAGTAACGCTACATTCCACAACGCACACGACTGGACGCTGGATGTGATGGATATTGGATATCTGTCGGCAAACGAGGAGATCTCATCTGGGTTTTCATTAAGAACAAAGTTTGCTTGCATGAAAACATCATTTGAATTGTTCTTGTGCGTGCTCATTTACTGTGATTGAGTGGCTCGAGCCGCTCTATCCTTCAACAGATGAGAAGCAACCAGTTCCTACAACTTCAGTTGTCTGCACTAGGGGAAAAGAATGGTGTTTATGACCGAAATCTCAAAACATATCGGAATCATCCCACGAAAATAGTCACCCAGCCTGGAATCGTAATGAAAGTGCTGCGGAGGAAGAGAATTGTACTGTTTATAGCGTATTTTCTGCTGTTAGTTCTCACCATGCTGAACTTGGCTAACTACAGATGGACTAAAGAACCTCAACAGTGTAATCTCCAGATGAGAAGCACTCCGTATCAGGGAAGGTCAGATATCCGATTCCTTTACAGACCATCTCTTGCTAAGAAGAGACAGCTCGTCTATGTTTTGACCACATGGAGGTCCGGTTCATCATTTTTTGGAGAGCTGTTTAATCAACACCCAGAGGTTTTCTTCCTCTATGAACCTATGTGGCACATCTGGCAGAAGCTGTACCCGGGTGATGCCGTGTCCTTACAGGGAGCAGCGAGGGACATGCTGAGCTCGCTGTACCGCTGCGACCTTTCAGTTTTTCAGCTGTACAACAGCCCTGGGAGCAAAAACTTCACCTCCCTCGGACTTTTCGGGGCCACGCTTAATAAAGTCATCTGCTCGTATCCTCTTTGCTCAGCTTATAGAAAAGAAGTCGTCGGGATGGTGGATGACAAAGTGTGCAAAAAATGTCCTCCGCAAAGCCTCCAGCTCTTAGAGGAAGAATGCTTGAAGTACAACACTATAGTCATAAAGGGGGTTCGGGTTTTGGACGTCAACGTTTTGGCGCCTCTTATGGAGGATCCGTCTTTGGATCTGAAGGTGATTCATCTTGTGCGAGATCCCAGAGCCGTGGCCAACTCCAGGATCAAATCCAGGCACGGGCTGATTCGTGAGAACTTGCAGGTGGTCCGAAGCAGGGATCCCAAACTCCGTCGGATACCCTTTGTGGATCCCGGTCACAAAATTAGCAAAAAAGATGGCGCAGATTACCATTCGGTTGGGGCTATGGAGGTCATATGCGACCGGACGTACAGGAGCCTGAGGACCGCCTTAAATCCGCCCGACTGGCTGAAAGGGAAATACCTGGCGGTACGCTACGAAGATCTGGTGGATAACCCTGTCAAAACACTCCGGAATGTTTATAAATTTGCCAATCTCAGTGCCAACCTTGACATTGAGTCTTTTGCTCTTAACATGACGAATGGCACAAGCTCTTCCTCAAAGCCATTTATTGTGTCGGCCAGGAACGCGACACAAGCGGCCAGTGCGTGGAGAACAGTGTTGAGTATTCAACAGATAAAACAAGTAGAGGAGTACTGCCATCATGCAATGGCCATCCTGGGTTACGAACGTGTAAGAACAGCTGGAGAAGCAAAAGACCTGAGTAAATCTTTATTGACTGCCTCTAAACTGTGACAGAGTTCTTGCACAGGAGATAGCTTTCAACTGAAAAGGAGGACCAGCTCAGTAACTGAGGATTTGTTTGTTCAAATCAAGGATTTCACAATCACTTTCGGGAATGTCATAGCTCTTTGTGGTCATTTAATAGCACTGTTTGTTTTCTAAATGAAACTGTAGATGTTTGATACGGCAGCATCTGTGAACCACAGCTGGAAAATTTATATTGTACAAAACAAATGTTGCATTGCCCTTTTTTACCCCTTAAATGGATGCTTAAGGTTGTTTGGAATGTTTTTGAGTATCAGTTCATTTGCTGTATGTAAAATTAAGAAATGAGAATGGAAAATGAGCAACAAAAATACTGATCAATGCAGTTAGTGCAGGTAATGCTATTTCTTTAGAATCAATTCAAAGACAATCATTAAAGTTCACAATGAATGCCAGTGTTATATGTTATGTAAGGCATATTTCTCATTACCAAATAAAATGTTAAAGCAATTCTTTGCAAAATCTTAAAGGCTATGTTTAATTATGCTGCTTAGTTCCGAGCTTATTTTGTCAAGAAAGCCTAAACGTTAGGCTATAATTATAGCATTTTAATGGAGTAAATAAAAAATGAACATACAATGGTTCAGTTTTAGTTAGTTCTGAGAAAAGATCTAGCTGCATTTGTTGACATTTTATCATATGCTTCACCAAAACTTGGAAGTTCGTTCAGTGCACACTGTGGGGCTTCAGAGTCATATATTGGTTTAAAATTTAATATTGATCTGCATTTGTTATTCAGGGATGTGAATGGGATTGAGAGAACACTGATGCTATGAAACTTGGGTGTCACTTGTATACCTTAGATTGGTAAGAGACTGGTTTAATGGAGTAAAGTGACTGGTAAAATAACTTCTATTCAAAGAGTTGATAGTTACAGAGATAAAGTCACCCCTAATTGTTTGATCTCAATCTGCAAACTGCTTTCGATGCTAATAATCCAAAGCAAAAAGTAAACATTTAAAGGATTAGTTCACTTCAGAATTAAAATTTCCTGATAATTTACTCACCCCAATGTCATCCAAGATGTTTATGTCTTTATTTCTTTAGTCGAAAAGAAATTAAGGTTTTTGATGAAAACATTCCAGGATTTTTCTCCATATAGTGGACTTCACTGGGGTTCAACGGGTTGAAGGTCCAAATGTCAGTTTCAGTGCAGCTTCAAAGAGCTCTACATGATCCCAGACGAGGAATAAGAGTCTTATCTAACAAAACCATCGGTCATTTTCTAAAAAAATAAACAATTATATAGCTTTTAACCACAAATGCTCGTCTTGCACTGCTCTGTGATGCGCCACGCATTACCTAATCATGTAGAAAAGGTCACACTTGACATAGGCGAAAGCACCACGGTAGGTGTTTTACCTTTTTTTGTGAAGGCCGTTTGACATAGTCTTTGCACGTTCACTTTGTAGACACTCGATAGGTACTTCCGCCTACGTCACATGTGACCTTTCCAACATGATTACGTCATGCGTGGTGTATCACAGAGCAGTGCAAGATGAGCATTTGTGGTTTAAAAGTATATAATTTTTTATTTTTTTTAGAAAATGACCGATTCTTTTGCTAGATAAGACTCTTATTCCTCGTCTGGGATCATGTAGAGCTCTTTGAAGCTGCACTGAAACTGACATTTGGACCTTCAACCCGTTGAACCCCAGTGAAGTCCACTATATGGAGAAAAACCCTGGAATGTTTTCCTCAAAAACCTTCATTTCTTTTCAAATGAAGAAAAACAGACATAAACATCTTGGATGACATGGAGGTGAAGGAAATTATCAGGAAATTTTAATTCTGAAGTGAACTAATCCTTTAAGGCCCGTTCACACCAAGGATGATAACGATAAAAATATAGTTTTAAAAAACATTCTAAATATAAAAGAATAGCAGAGTCCATCCCACAACTATAATGATAACAGCACCAAAAAGACATGGTTGGAATCACTTTCAGAGTGATTTTTTTCCAGCTAATGAACAATAACAACATTGACAGCCAATCAGAATCCATCCTGCTTTAAAGAGCTTGAGCATTTAAAGGGTTAGTTCACCCAAAAATGAAACAATTTTGTTGAAATCTGATGGCTCAGTGAGGCCTGCATAGCCAGCAATGACATTTCCTCTCTCAAGATCCATTAATGTACTGAAAACATATTTAAATCAGTTCATGTGAGTACAGAGGTTCAATATTAATATTATAAAGAATATTTTTGGTGCGCCAAAAAAACAAAATAACGACTTATTTAGTGATGGCCGATTTCAAAACACTGTTTCAGGAATCTTTTGTGTCGAATCATGATTCGGATCGCGTGTCAAACCGCCAAACTGCTGAAATCACGTGACTTTGGCGCTCCAAACCGCTGAAACCGTTATTTTGTTTTTTTGGCGCACCAAAAATATTCTCGTGGCTTTATAATATTAATATTGAACCACTGTACTCACATGAACTGATTTAAATATGTTTTTAGTGCATTAATGGATCTTGAGAGAGGAAATGTCATTGCTGGCTATGCAGGCCTCACTGAGCCATCGTATTTCAACAAAAATATCTTAATTTGTGTTCTGAAGATGAACGAAGGTCTTACGGGTGTGGAACGACATGAGGGAGAGTAATTAATGACAATTTTCATTTTTGGGTGAACTAACCCTTTAAAGCAACAGACGACGAAACTACAGTGCGTACTTGGAATAAACAGAATGATATCGTCAGCTGGTGTGGACGCTAGTATAGTTATTCTCGGCAGGGCCGTGCACAGACATTTTAGGGGGTAGTGGCCCAAACCAAAAAAAGGGGGTGGGGGGGTGTTGGGGGGTAGGGTGCTTGTTAATACAAATGATTAATTTGTTACAAATATCCAAATAAAAGAGAAGACAGCACCTTCACTTTGACTCTTTTGAGTTCACTCTAGGCAATATCATCTTAAAATAGAGAATGACACATCTTTTACAATCATATTGTAAAAATCATTTTGAGGTTAGTGCCAATTCAATTTATGTTGTTGTCTAATTGAATTTATTTTGTTGTAATTACTCTTTCTCTCACATAATTTAATCTCAGTCTTTAGCATATTTCTGGCATATTCCGTTACTCTTATCCAGCAGTCTTCCCTGCGACTGTCTGATTTGGCTGATGCTCTCCTTCATCTTACATAGAAGTATTAGACATTTAATTTAATATTACAGAGCACTGTGTTCCAAATTATTATCCAAGTGACTTATCAGTAAGATTTCAGTAAAATTAAAATTATTTCTCATATCTTTTTAGATAACTGTATCAATCTCAGACAGGTTTGTTCAATAGTTTGACAGGTCTTCTTTGGTAAATTATTGGGTAAACTGACAGCAAAAAGCCAGCAGCAAACAGGTATTTGAAGCTGTTGGAGTCTCAAGAACTTCTTCATGCAGGCTGGCAGTCGGTTTACCTCCCTTACGAAAATTAACCATGGTTTTATTATAGTAAAAACATGCTTTCTGGCGTATTGATTACCATTTGTATAACCATACAAATGCTATAGTTGAACTATGGTTTTTGTACCAGAATTATGGTTAATTTGTGGATACCATTGATTAACTAAAAGAACCATGTTTTTTATTTATTTAACGTCTGGAACTGTCATCTCCACACACTTGGGACCACATCTGGGACTTCTTTACAGCTTTCATATTTCTCAAAATTAATGGATGTTAAATAGGACCCTGTCTAATTGGCCTTAGGGGTTCTGTAAGAAACAAACGGCTTCAGCTAAACTTGGCTACAAACACATGCTGTGTCATATTAAGACGTGTTGTACACAGGAACACGGTTTATTCCCCATGTACATCATAATGACCGGGTACCATAGCATCTCTCTGCTTGCCTCTGACGATGTCTTGTGCAGTTGCCATGACAACAGCTCAAGAAGGTGCAGCTATTATTTGTGTAAGAACTGAAGCAGGTGGTGAAGTCTCAACCTTATGAGAAAGAGAGACAAAGAAAGAGATGCTGTATACACACTCTTGTTGAATTAGCAGGTCCTACACTATTGGTGACATCATCATGTGTTGGAATTGAGCATGTTATGACTGGGTTATGTAGCTTTGATGTGATGCCTCTGATATTGTTTTGTAGTTTTTGCATTGTGTCTCTTTTACAGCATGGAGGATGTGCACTGATTCAGGATTCACAATTGACTCTGATCTTGAGTTGATTTGGCTTCATGCACAGGATACTGAATTTATTTAGGCCTACTTCAGAAGACAGGAACAGGAATGTACTCAATTGCAAGCCAAATTTTCATTTTTTGATACATTTTTTTTTTTTTTCTCAGCTGGTTAGACACATTTCTCTAATCTCATGGTCAAATGATTCAACACTGCAATCAGATTTTAATGTTGTCATTTGGCACCAAAAAAGGGATAGTTCAGCCAAAAATGAAAATTCTGAAAGAATCATTTACTCACCCTCAGATTGTTCCAAACCTGTATAAATTTCTTTCTACTGCTGATGACTAAATAAGATATTTTGAAGAAACTGTTGATGGGATCCATTGACTTAATTGACTAAAAAAAAATAAATAAATAAAAAATACTATGTAAGTCATTGGGGTCCATCAACTGTTTGGTTACCGACATACTTCAAAATATCTTCTTTTTTGTTCAGCAGAAGAAAGAAATTCATACAGGTTTGGAACTGCTCTGCGATGCGCCACGCATTACGTATTCATGTTGGAAAGGTCACGCGTGACGTAGGCGGAAGTACCGCAGTAGAGCGAAAAACTCCATCTCATTTTCTCCTCCAACTTCAAAGTTGTCCAACATTGTTGTTTTACCTTTTTTTTTTTTGTAAAGGCCGTTTGACTTAGTCTTTGCACGTTACACTGGATCGGTACTTCCACCTACGTCACGCGTGACCTTTCCAACATGAATACGTAATGCGTGGCGCATTGCAGAGCAGTGCAAGATGAGCATTTGTGGTTAAAAAGTATATAATTTTTTATTTTTTTTTAGAAAATGACCGATGGTTTCTCTAGATGAGACTCTTATTCCTCGTCTGGGATCATGTAGAGCTCTTTGAAGCTGCACTGAAACTGACATTTGGACCTTCAACCCGTTGAACCCCAGTGAAGTCCACTATATGGACAGTTATACGTAGGTGAACATCAAGAAAAATCTTGTTTTAAGAACAAGTAATTTGTGGTTCAGGAAATACAAATTGGTTAATACTCAGAAGGCAAATGTTTCTGCATAATTTGCTTTTATTTAAATACAAATTATGCAAAAACATTTGCCTTAATTATTGAATAGTTCCATAATCCCAGAATTATTGAATTAGCATAAATATCTAAAAATGGAGAAATGCTTAAATCAAGGTTATCTTTTCTATTTTATTGTTTTATATTTCAGTGCTTAGATATAGATATTAGATATTCTAGTTTCAAGAATCACTTTTTGTTTGTGCATATACCACTGGTATTTCATTTCAGGACATTTTTGCTATAAGTGTGTTTTTCTTGTTTTAAGAAAAGCATTTTTACCAACACAAAGATCTTCTGCATCTACAGTGTTACTCCCACCCCCCATCAATGTAAATGAGCCTGAACTTGAGTCTACAGGGGTCAAATGGACCATATCCAATGACCCATGCAATCAAAAGAAGTCCTTTCCGTCAATGGAAATAACCCAATGTTGTAAATGAGACACCAAATCTGGGGCGGGGGTTCCCTTAAAAAGAGCCTCATGTAAGGTTTGATTATTCTCCCAGGTGAGATGAAGGTAAGGTTGTCAGTTACACTGCCTATTTACATTAGAATAATGTTCAGAGTGCTTTTAAAACCCTTAAGCCTTGCTGCTCAGTTTCCACTAAGACAAAGGCAAACTACATCCGCAAAAAAACAACAACATTTGTATGAAAGGAAGATGAACTGAATCTAGTCATTCTATCAGTTCTTCTACAATATCAAGCACTGATTAGATTATTTATATAGATTACTTATTTTGTGTCGTGAAAAGGATACTTTGTGACTGTGTATTGTACTAACACAATTGAAAATATGCTGAAATGTTTGAAAAAAGTGCACTTTCAGTGCACGTTTAGTACTAAGAGTTTTGAAAATATAACACTTGTGAAAATTGCACCAAAGCAATTTAAAAACAACAACAACAACAAAAAACACTGTAAGATATATAGGCTTGTATGCAAAGTAGAAGAATTGTTCTTTTTATTTAAATGTATTTGTGTAATAACATTTTTGTATGATTTTTCAAATATATTATTATATTATATTATATTATATTATATTATATTATATTATATTATATTATATTATATTATATTATATTATATTATATTATATTATATTATAAGGGCTGTCAAGCAATGAAAAATTTTAAATAAATTAATTACATGACTTGGCGATTAATTAATCGCAATTTAATTGCACATCAATTTTGACTGAGAAATTACCCCCCAAAAATAATTTGAAGTCATTACTGTGTAAAGCATCAAACAGACATTACAAAAAGTAGCTTCAGAAAGAAATATGAACACCACACATATAACTGAATAGTTATTTCATATAGTGCATGCAATCTTTGACAAACTGGATGACTGATGGCAGATAAATACATGAGCGTTCACGGTTATTCCTCATGGTTCATGGTGCTCTGTGTGATATTGAGAGTACAGAAACAGATGAACACTGCTGAACAGAATCAGGCAACTGAAGCAGTTCATTTGGAAATGAGTCATCGAAGTGTCAAACAGTCTTCATGAGAGCTAAGCTCTGTGAAAAGCCTGCTTCTATTTCTGTCCACTGCCGCACTACTGACAAATAGACACTTGTTCATCCATTTAGGTTTTTTTTAAGGACGGATGCATCAAGTGTTGGCAATTACTCCTTAAAGCACAAACTGGTTTAGTTACAGCTATTACAGACTTTAAAACAGATTAGGCCAAGGATTGGGAAATAAGTTCAAAAGGACTAATAATTACTAAATGGCTTACAGGCCTACAGTACTTCTCTTGTGAAGCTGAAACACGTCTGTTTCAACACACACCTAAAGCAATGTTCTTCACCACAGCAGGAATAACAACACTCGAGGAGAATGAATGGTATTGCCTGTGTAAACAGAGTGTTTCTGAACAGAACGTCTAATCCAGAGTTTGTTTTGAGAAGAAAGAAAACCAGGGATAAGGGTAGGAACATGGTTTGGGAGCTAGACATGGCAAGGTCTTGAATTGAAAGCAATCTAAAGGTTAAATAAATATTTTCCCTAGGGACAATTATTATTTTTTTTTATTCTTCATTTTGTCAGACACAAGGGTCTCAGCAGGTTCCTTGTCAGAATATGAACAGCTTTTTGACAGATCTTATCTGACAGTATGTCCCGTAGCTTCAGCTATTGGCACAGCCCTTCCAGCTTTAAATGAGAGACTTTTTCTGCTGTTTACATCTTGGCAATTGGCAATACAACCGAATGTGACAGAGTATTGACAGCTAACAAGGATGGCCACCTTTAGCCAAACTCACTAGTATAATTTGCCCACTAACAATGGTTCCCATTCAGTCGGTCACGTTCGATGTACGTCGGACAGACCGACGAATAGGAATCTCGCTAGAGAGGCCAATCTACTTCGAGTGTAACTAAAACGAGCCAATGCACATTGGCATGCAATCATATGCATCAGCTGCTCTCCTCGCAGCGCGGGTATATAATGAGCAGCAGGTGCGTTGCATCTTCAGCTTTTCGCTTCAGAGCAGAACGGTGTTTGTTCCTGTTCTCTGCAAGCGAGTGTCTGCTAAAAGACGAGTCAAGCTTTTTGGTTGAACTTCTCTTTTTTCCGAGTGCGGGCGAACAGCACAGCAGCGGGGTCAAAGTCCTCTCTTTATTTTATGTTTTTTGTTTCGTTTGCCATTATTGAGCAAATGGCTGTTTTGACAGCGTAAAAAGGCTGTTCTCACGGCTGGTACGGTGCGCTTTGAGCACTGAAAAGCCGTTTTTACGGCTGGTAAGAGTGAGTGCCTTCAAAGAGAGAGCACACGACAGGCTGCACACAATCCCTGTCTGTGTTGCGATGGCCGTTCCCCTGCGTGCTTCAGCACTTTAAAAGAGTAAAGTCCCTAAAAGAGCTTACACAAGTAGAGCTTGCGTCTTTTTAAAGATGACATTCTACTTGTGTACTTCTGGATGCGGTCATTTCCTGTCCTCACTGACGGCCACGATCACTGTTTCACATGTCTGGGCACGTGCTGAAACGATGCTCGTGGGTGTTTCATGTTTTCATATGAGAACATGATCATGTCGACACGCCGGTCGTGACTCTTCTTTCTCCGGGAAGCTTGAGTCCCCTCTGTTGTTGGCCAGCTGCCGTTTGTGTGTAAAAGCACAGCTGCGGGTCTGCCTGACACTCTGGGAGACTGTGGAGATCAGCGAGAGCAAAACTCTCGCTCCTCTGCGTGTCGTGTGCCGTCGGGCTGCAGCGCAGGTTGTCATGGCAACCCAGCGCTCGCTCGGCGCTCTAGATGCACGGTTCCCTTGCCTAATCTCCATTTTAGCGCCCTCTCTGGTGCACCAGAAGAGGTCTACTTTGCTGATATGGCTTGGGTGACATGAGGTTGAGGGGTTCCTTCGGGGAACCAACCCCCTAGGGCCCCTCCCTCTCTAGCGCATTGCAAGCTGTGCAGTTTCTGGATTGGATTGCTGGTCCTTCTCAAAGGGGAACGTAGCATTTAATTCAGAGCTCCAGCTGAGGGTCAGACGTCGATTGCAGCATCGGAGAGAGTGCTGTTATGCTCTGGAAATGAGGGTGACGCTGCCCACTGTAATGGTGTGTGCTTATGCTGACTCAGATTCAGAGTTTACAGCCATGCTTTCCCGGGAATTCCAGATGTGCATGGGAAAACTTGGCAGTATGGAGGTATATTGGTGCCATAAATATGGAACACCAAGAGTGCCAAAATCTGCATAAGTTTTTCCTCTCTCACTGCCCTCTTGGATGGGGTGGCTGTACACAGACCACACCCACCCTGCATGTGAGGCCAAGGCACTCTAATGCATGAGGGTAGTTCTGAGCCGGGGTTGAGCTGCACTTGTTGACTAACCGTGATCAAGTCACAGTGCAGGCCCTCTGTGGTCCAGAAGTGCCCCCTGGCTTACCTTGTGAGGTGTGAGAGGTTGTCAAGCTATGCTTTCTCAACGCTCCCATCTCACAAGGTGGCCTTTTCGGTGACACTGTTGAGGACTGAGCCCAGCAGTTCTCCTCAGTTAGTAGCAGACCGGGGAGCTTCCCATGACAAACCATTGAGTTCCTCTTGGGCCACCCCTCAGTCTGCTCGTCGCCAAGGGTGTCATCCCCTGCAAAAAAAAAAAAAAAAAAAAAAAAACTCCGGCCCAGCCTGCTCTACTGTGTCCGTTGCGGGGAGATGACACCTCCCGTGAGATGGGTGGGGCTGCTCTTTCCACCTCCCGGAGGAGGGCCGGGTGGTAAATCCTTTTATTGGGTTTGTTTCTGTTCCGCCGCTGGCCCAACAGCCAACGGTACCCAAACTTCCAAAAAAAAAAAAGAGCAGTTCCTCCATCTCCAGGTCTGAAGAGGGCTTGGAGAGCAGTGGGAGGAGAAAAACCTCACCACTCTCATCCCCCTCTTTCGCCAGTGGACAGCAGCGAGCAGCAGGTAGCCAAAGCCTTGACTGCTCCCTCTGTCCAGCCGTGGAACCAGGTAAGTGTTGCCCAGCACACTGTGACGCCGCTTCGGGCCACCTCGCAAAGAGAGCCCCCCGTCCCCGTCCCTATGTTCCACCTCGCTGCCCCACTGCGGGTATGCCGGTGGTCCCTTTGGTCCCGCTTGTACGGTCTCTGCGAGCCTGGTTAGAGCTCCCCAGTCTGTCTCGCTGGCTCATTCGGACCATCAGGCTCCGCTATGCGATTTCAGTTCGCCCAGCGTCCCCCCCAAGTTCAGGGGTGTCCTCTTCACTACAGTGAAAGATGTTGATGCCCCTGTCTTGCGTGCGGAGATCGCAGTCCTACTAGCGAAGGACGCGATAGAGCCGGTCCCTCCAGCCGATATGAAGTCAGGGTTCTACAGTCCCTACTTCATTGTACCCAAGAAGAGTGGTGGGTTACGACATATCCTGGATCTGCGAGTCTTGAATCAGAGCCTTCACAAGCTACCGTTCAAGATGCTCACGCAGAGACGCATTTTCGAATGCATCCGTCCCCAGGATTGGTTTGCAGCGATCGACCTGAAGGACGCGTACTTTCATGTCTCGATTCTTCCGCGACACAGGCCATTCCTGTGGTTCGCGTTTGAAGGATGAGCATATCAGTACAGAGTCCTACCTTTCGGGCTGGCCCTGTGTCCCCGCGTCTTCACGAAAGTCGTGGAGGGAGCCCTTGTTCCCATGAGAGAACAGGGTGTTTGCATTCTCAACTATCTTGGCGACTGACTCATTCTAGCACAGTATCGGGATCAGTTGTGCGAACACAGGGATTTGGTGCTCAGACACCTCAGTCAGTTGGGGCTTCAGGTCAACTGTGAAAAGAGCAAACTCGCCCGGTGCAGAAGATCTCTTTTCTCGGTATGGAGTTGGATTCGGTTGAACAGATAACACACCTCACAGAGGAACGTGCTCAGTCGGTGTTGAACTGCCTGAATACATTCAATGGCAGGACAGCGGTCCCACTGAAATATTTTCAGAGGCTCCTGGGGCATATGGCGGCTGCAGCGGCTATAATACTGCTCAATCTGCATCATATGAGACCGCTTCAGCACTGGCTTCACGGCCGAGTCCCGAGATGGGCGTGGCAACGCGGCATGTTCCGGGTGGCAATCACTCAGGAGTGTCGCCAAGCCTTCAGCCCGTGGTCGGACCCCTTGTTTCTTCGGGCAGGAGTGCCCCTAGCACAGGTGTCCCGGCATGCTGTGGTATTTGCAGATGCCTCGGCCACCGGCTGGGGTGCCACGTACAACGGGCTTGCAGTTTCAGGGGTTTGGACGGGACCCCATCTGCAGTGGCACATCAACTGCCTCAAGTTGCTTGCAGTACGTCTTGCTCTGAGCCGCCTCAAAGGGCCGCTATGGGGCAAGCATGTACTGGTCCGTACGGACAACACTGCGACCGTTGCGTACATCAACCATCAAGGTGGTCTACGCTCCCGTCGCATGTCGCAACTCGCCCGCCATCTCCTCCTGTGTAGTTGGAAGCATCTGAGGTCGCTTCGCGCTATTCATGTTCCCGGTGTGCTCAACCGTGTGGCCGACAAGCTCTCACGAGCTGCGCTGCCGGGAGAGTGGCGACTCCACCCCCAGGTGGTCCGGCTGATTTTGGAGAGACTTCGGAGAGGCTCAGGTAGACCTGTTTGCCTCACCAGAAACCTCTCTCTGCCAGTTTTACTCTCTGACCGAGGGAACACTCGGGATAGATGCACTGGCACACAGCTGGCCCTGGGGCCTGCGCAAATATGCGTTTCCCCCAGTGAGCCTACTTGCACAAACACTGTGCAAAGTCCGGGAGGATGAGGAGCAGGTCCTGCTAGTTGCGCCCTATTGGCCCAACCGGACCTGGTTCCCGGAACTCTCACTCCTCGCGACAGCCCCTCCCTGGCCCATTCCTCTGAGGATGGACCTTCTTTCTCAGAGACGGGGCACTCTTTGGCACCCGCGTCCAGACCTCTGGAAACTCCATGTCTGGTCCCTGGACGGGACGCGGAGGTTCTGGTGACTTACCCCCCGAGGTACTTAACACCATCACTTCGGCACGTGCACAGTCTATAAGACGTGCTTACGCTTCGAAGTGGAACCTGTTCGTCGAGTGGTGTTCTTCTCGCCGAGAAGACCCCCGAAGATGCTCGATCAGAGTCGTGCTGTCCTTCTTGCAGCAAGGGTTGGAGCGTAGGCTGTCCCCCTCCACCCTCAAAGTCCACACTGCTGCTATCTCCACTTACCATGACCACATAGATGGCAAAACTGTTGGTCAGCACGACCTGGTTGTCAGGTTCCTTAGGGGGGCGAGACGGTTAAATCCTCCTCGACCTCCCTCCATACCCTCTTGGGACCTTGCTCTGGTGCTTCGAGCACTTCAGATTGCTCCCTTTGAGCCCTTGCAATCAGCAGACTTAAAGATTCTGTCTCTGAAGACTTTGCTGCTGGTTGCATTGGCCTCCATCAAGAGGGTAGGGGACCTGCAGTCATTTTCGGTCGACGAATCGGTCGACCTGCCTGGAGTTCGGGCCGGGTGACAGCCACGTGGTACTGAGACCCCGGCCTGGCTCTGTGCCCAAGGTTCCTACCACTCCCTTCAGGGACCAGGTAGTGAGCCTGCATGCGCTGCCCTCGGAGGAGGCAGACCCAGCCCTGGCTTTGCTCTGTCCAGTTCGCGCCTTGCGACTGTACATAGACGGAACTCAAAGCTTCAGGACCTCAGTCCAGCTCTTTGTCTGTTACGGAGGCCAGCAGAAGGGAAAGGCTATCTCCAAGCAGAGGATGGCCCACTGGATAGTGGATGCCATCGCCCTGGCTTACCAAGCTCAGGGCATGCCCTGCCCGCTCAGGTTGCATGCTCACTCCACGAGAGGTGTAGCATCCTCCTGGGCGCTGGCTCGTGGCACCTCGCTAACATACATTTGTAGAGCTGCGGGCTGGGCGACACCTAACACATTCGCTAGATACTATAGCCTTCGTGTTGAGCCGGTCTCCTCCCGTGTTCTCGCCTCAGGTCAGAAGCACGGAGAGGCCCCGGCTTAGTGTCGGCTTGCTGCGCTACATGCGCTCTTTTTCTCCAGAGAGTCCCTACGGGCAGACCCTGTTGAGTCCTCCGGTTACCCTTCGGCAGCCGACGTGGCGGAGCGTCTGGCGCCAGGCCTATACTTCGTTGCATCCTTGAGAACTGGATTTAGGCTGGGTTCCATATGTGTGACCCTATGGGGATCCCATATGGGTGTTCCACGGTTGCTCCTAAACGAAGCCTGTGTCTTTCCCTCTGGGAGAACCCATCTCTCATTGAGTTGGAGTCACCCCAGTTCTTCCATATGTTGTACAACCTACAAGGTTAGTCCATATGTACTCCTCCACATAACTCCTTCGGGGAAGGATGTGGCTTCCGCAGCGTTCCTTTCCTAACGAAAGGTTACGCTTCCCAGTGTTATCCAATAGTCTCACTGAATGGGTTTGGAAACAGCAGTGATCGACCCTCTCTGTGTGTTAGCCCTGTCCAACCGTCCTCAGGCAAGGGGGTTCAGGTGGCTTACAACAGAGCGCTGGAAGAGGGCAGCTCCTGTGGCGCTTTGGTAGGGATTCCTATTCGTCGGTCTGTCTGATGTACGTCGAACGTGACCGACTGAATGGGAACGTCTCGGTTACAAAGGTAACCCTCGTTCCCTGAAGGAGGGAATGGAGATGTACGTCCCGTCGCCACAGTCGTTGTCCTGCTGATGCTGCCGCCTGCTTGGTTCGGCTCCTCAGCAAAAACCTGAAGATGCAACGCACCTGCTGCTCATTATATACCCGTGCTGCGAGTAGAGCAGCTGATGCATATGATTGCATGCCAATGTGCATTGGCTCGTTTTAGTTACACTCGAGGTAGATTGGCCTCTCTAGCGAGATTCCTATTCGTCGGTCTGTCCGATGTACGTCTCCGTTCCCTCCTTCAGGGAACGAGGGTTACCTTTGTAACCGAAACGGTCTCATATACGCACATTTGAACTTCATGAAAACTTTCCGCCTAACACGTGTGGACAGAATCTGTTCTAAAAGGGTTAGTTCACCCCAAAATTAAATTTGTCATTAATTACTCACCCTCATGTCGTTCCAAACCCGTAAGACCTTCCTTCATCTTCAGAACACAAATTAAGATATTTTTGATGAAATCCAAGTTTTTTTTTTAATCTCCCATAGAAAGAAACGTGATTATCATCATTCAAGGTCCAGAAAGGTACTAAAGACATTGTTAACTCCCTGAGGTCTGAAAACGCGTCGGCGTGTTTTGTAGGATTTTTTTCACATTGCAGCAAAACAGACTTAAAATACTCCGTCATTTCTTGTCATAGAGACAAGAAATAATATATCAATTGAAACTATAGAATGTCTTCTTTTATTTGTGTACACTTAGAGTAAAAACACAATGTTGTGCTTTTTGTAAAATAAAGAAAACTAACATGATGCGTGATCTCTCGTCTCCCTCTGAACGAAGTCCAATCTGATAGTTCTCAGAAAATGAACTGTAACTTATGAATACTAACGACAAAAAAAATGACACTTTTGTCTAAAGAAACGTTGAAATGTCAGGTTTTAAATCGTGCAAGTCAAATCGAAAACAAACATTCTGTGTTTATGTAATCCGTATGAAAAGAGAGCAGTGTCAGAAGTCTGTGATTCAGCTCATTACCCGCTAATGCGGCCATGCCCACGGAGCCAGCGCTATTCAGAGGCAAATTCAGAGGCAATACATGCATACATCGTCTCATTCGTGTATTTATTGTCTTGAAAAGTGTTTATTTGGATGGTAAAGCCATGGTTAGCCATCTCTAGAAGACATGCCGTTAGTTCCTAGTTCCTTTTCTTCTTTATATGAATTTGTGGCCTAAAGGTGTACAGAGCGCCCTCCGGCTGCAAGTATGAATTAAAAACACCATTCCTGAAATGTCCTCTTCTTCATTAGAATAATTTGTGGACTAAATGTGCACAGAGAGCACCCTCCGGCTGCAAGTATGAATTAAAAACACAGTATACAGCACTCATAGTGATGACAATAAATATTACTTCTCAGTATAGAAAATTGACATAAATATATAAGAATCCATCAATATTTCTCCAAATGTGCATGCCTTTAAGCAACATGCCTTTAAGCAACTTTGCATCACAGAAATACATTATATTTTAAAGAATATAATAGAATACCATTATTTTAAATTGTAATAATATTTCACAGTATTGCTGTTTATGATGAGCTGAGACATGATTACAGAGGGTTTTTTTCACAGCCTACCTGGCTGAAAGGCCTCATTAATATGCAAGTCATTTCAGGTCATTATTATGTGATTCTTTTGTCTTCTCAGGTGTAAATGGCCCATTATTTATGCAGATTCATGCCTCCTCACATACTTTGTTTCTTGACAAAAAGTGTCTTACAAAATTTAAATCTCTCTATTGTTTTATATGAAAGAGTAGTCAGCATAATTTTTACATAATTCTTAAGCAAAAACTCTAGTCTACAACCCCCAATAACCAGAAGTCTTGTGAACACAGATTTAATATACTTTTTTTGGCCTTATTTCAGTGACTTAAGTTTTTTGTTTTTTCAATAACCACGCATAAACGTTATTCCTTCAAAAACACAAACATGTACATACATGTTCCTCACATATTATTGTAGCCTAGTTTGTGCTGAATACAGTGTAATGACACTTTTTCCATTAATATGTTTATGAACAACTGAAAAAAGCACAAATGTCAGAGCATGTCAAAACTTCTCCAAGCCCCAAATCAGCCTCAGACTCCAGAGGGTTAAAACAGTCATGTGACTGCGGTGGATCAACCTTAATGGTTATGAAGAGACGAGAATACATTTTGTGCGCAAAAACAAAACAAAAACAATGACTTCATTCAACAATATCTTCTCTTCTGTGTCATTCTCATACGTTGTTCAAGTCCAGCGCTTCCAGGTTCTACGTCAGAACGCCGACTCATTATTGGCCAGCTCCTGCATCAGCGTCACACGCATGCGTCGTGCTGATCACGTGATCAGCTTCGGCCAACAGTCGCCGTTCTGACGTAGAACCTTGAAGTGTTGGACGACGTTTCACACTCGTTTCATATTGTACACGTTTGGCAACGCAATACGGGGTTTACACAGCAAAAGTTGTGCTAAGCTCACAGCTAGTTTCACACAGGAACTGACAATAGCTATACCCTTACTTTACTGAGAAATTAAGGTCAGGGAAAAACCTGTAGATGGAAAATCTCCATATAAGTGCCTTTTGTGCAAGTGTTTTTTTCTACTTGTTATTTTGCAGTTTTTGTTAGCAAAGATTTATTTATTATTTATTCAACATTATAATTTTTTTTAATGCTGCAATTCCAGTATCTAAATATTCTTAAGAGTTAAGTTCATTGTCATTTGAAAGTGTGTAGGGGTAGGCCTACTTGCATTATTTTGCGGTTATATTATTATATTATATTATGCTGGAAAGCACTTTGGTCAACGACAGTTGTTTTAAATGTGCTATAGAAATAAAATTTGTATTGTATTGTGTTATATTATGATTATATATTCAGTGGCACAAAATGGTCTTAAAATGACAATAATATTTTTTCTGGTGCAATATATCGCACAACAAAAAGTAGTTATCATGACAGGCCTAATACCGCCATACAAATACTTTGTTATTATATCATATTTTTTGGATAATTTGGGTAATTTTGTTGTAATAGCTCACACACAGCACAGGGAGGCTTTACCTGAATTGTTGAACTACATTTACAAAAAAAGACAAGTAAATGAGTTTATATCCTACAATTCTGAGAGAAAATACAGAATATATGTTTTTTTTTTTTTTCTCAGAATTGGTGGATATAAACTCGGAATTGCAAGAAAAACAGTCAGAATTGAGAGATGTAAACTTTTTAACTTTTTTATTCTTTTATTTCAATGCCTTCAGTAGACTGCTACTGCAGAACTGTAATTTTCTGCCACCGGGTAGGCTCCGCCCATAAAAAACATCATCACTGATTGCAAACACCCAAATGGCCTATTGCTAAAATTACATGTGACCTTTATACAGTGCATACCATTGGAAAGACTATCCACCCTGACTAAGTTCTACTAAAAGCATGTTACTTTTTCTATGAAACTGATGAACGTGACTGGGGCAATATTTTATGCTGGTTCTTGCACTTATTGCAGAAGTTTGAAATAAAATGTCTGGTTAATGTGCTAAGATAAAAAAAAAAAAAAAAAAAACAACTTAAAATTATAACAATAACTATAATGATATCAACAATGACATCCTCACCAAAGAACCATAATGTTCTGTTTATTATAAGCAAGCTGCTGCAGTTTTGTTTGCAATACGCACCTTAAGGCAGGATGAATTCTGATTGGCTCTCAATGTTTTAATAATTTTTAACAGTTGGAAAACAAAATCTCTCTGAAAGTGATCCTGACTATATTGTTTATCTGTGCCTCGTTTTACCGTGGATTATTATTAGAGCGATTTTTAAAACTTTGTTTAATAGTTATCATTAGTTATGGTTCTTGGTGTGAATGTTTTTTTTAGTCTTTCATTCAAAATATTCACAAAAAAAATAAAAAAAATAAATAGCCTTAAAGCAAAAAAATATAACCTGAATTTAAATGATAAAAAAAGAAGAAAAAAAGATGTAAAATAAAATATTTGGTCCCACTTTATATTAGGTGTTCAAGTACTTACACCAATCAGTCAATCAATAAATAAAATTGTGTTGTATTGTCAAACACTTTTGCTGCTATTGAGAGGGGATACGGGTAAGGACAGGTAATTACAAATATAATTACATGCAGGTATTTTTTAAATATAAGTACAATGTAAAAACATGTATGTACACAATAAATGCACTGTATCAAATAATGTTACACCTTATTTTACGGTGTCTTTATTACAGTGTAATTATACATTAAGTACTGAGTAATAATTATCTACATGTACTTAATATAAGATTATAGGATTAGGATGTGGTCAAGGTTAGTTGCATTTAATTATGCACAATTTAAAGTAATTACTGTATTAACCATATGTAACGTGTAACAAGGACACTGTAAAATAAAGTGTTACGGTCCCACTTTATATTAAGTGGCCTTAACTACTATGTACTTACAACAAAAAATAAGTACAATGTACTTATTAGGTTCATATTGAATTGCAAAACACATTTGCAGCTATTGAGGTGGGATACGGGTAAGGTTAGGGAAAGCTTTGGTAGTATGGGTAGGTTTAAGGGTAGGGGTAAGGTGTAAGGGATGGGTCAACAGTGTAATTATAAATGCAATTACAGATGTAATTACATGCAGGTGTTTTTAAACTATAAGTACAATGTAAAAACATGTATGTACACAATAAATGCATTGTATCAAATGATTAATTTAAATGTAAGTACATAGTAGTTAAGGCCACTTAATATAAAGTGGGACCAGTGTTACTGCTTTTTATTTTACAGTCCTGTTCCACACTAAAATAACAAAAAAAATATCTAGGTACTAACCCTGAACCTACTCCTAAATCCAACCTTAACCTATGTAGCTACCTGACATTGATCAGTACATTCTTAGGTAAGTACACTGTAAAAATGTTTGGTTCTGGTTCCGTGTAACTATTCCGGTTTTGATTCCAGTTCCATAAAATAAAATAAAATAAAATAAAATAAAATAAAATAAAATAAAATAAATAAAATAAAATAAAATAAAATAAAATAAAATAAAATAAAATAAAATAAAATAAAATAAAATAAAAAAATAAAATAAAATAAAATAAAATAAAATAAAATAAAAATAAAGGGTTGGGTATCATTTGAATTTTAATTCTTCTGACTCTTCTTGTTAATTCCTAATTTTGATTCCAATAAATAATAATAAAAAAAACTTAGATAGGTAACACTATTTTACAGTGCTGTAGTTACACATTACTACATATACTTTCTGTAGTAATAACAGTAAATTATGCATAATTACAAGTAATAAACCCTAAGCCAAACCCTAACCCTAACTGTAACTCTACAGTAAGTACATGCACTCTAAAAATACTGGGTTAAAAACAACCCAAGTTGGGTTGAAAATGGACAAACTCAGTGATTGGGTTGTTTTAACCCAGAGGTTGAGTTAAATGATTGCCCAACATGCTGGGTAGTTTTATTTAACTCAACTATTGTTTAAAAATGACTGTAAAATGAACCCAAAATAGATTGGAAATTAAAAATCAGACACATAATTACTAGAGGCAACAATAATAACCAAAATGTGAACATTTATTAATAAGAAATGTATTAAATGTGTATTGTTTAATTATTATTCATTAAACTTATTAATAAATGTTCATTTATTAAACATATTAATAAATGTAAATTTTAAGCAAGAAATACAGTAAATGTTAAACAATATTTGAGTTAAATAAAACTACCCAGCAGGTTGGGCTAACATTTAACCCAACCAGTGGGTTAAAACAACCCACTTGCAGGGTTTGTCCATTTTCAACCCAACTTGGTTTGTTTTTAATCCAGCATTTTTTAGAGTGTGTAGTTAATTAATAGTACTCAGTACTTATTTGAGTAATTACAATGTAACTACGGCACTGTAAAATAAAGTGTTACCAAATAAAGTGTAACCCTTAGATATCATTCACATTTCTTTTAAGACTTATTGCAGAACATTTCAATGTAGCTGAATATCGTGAACAAAAATCAATAGACTAAAAACAAAAATAATACCATAGCAAAAAAAAACTAGCCTAACTAATATAAATTTCATGCATTATTAAAGACAAGTAAACACTCAGTAATTGACAATTAGCAATCGCAATCGTTTTCTGCCTTTCCTTTTTCCCCATTATTAGTTACCATGGTTTCTCGTTTGATTAGTCATTCAGTTCAGCTGTGCCTGCTTAATTATCTTTGTTTGATAGTTCCCTTGTTTCTGTTCTCATTTGTCCAGTCTCGTCAATGTATGACAGTTGTGGCGTTGCCTGCTATCTCTTGTTCTACTTTGTGTGGATTATTCATTAAAGACTTTTGAATCTCTTCATCTTCATCGTGTTATCAATACCATTCGTGACAAATCTGACCATAGAATCCGCTTCCATTGAAAATTCAAGTAAAGCTCCAGTAAAGTGAAGGCAATTGAGATGACATCAAAGATTTAGCAAAGACAACACTTCCAAACAACTTGTGGTTATGTGGGTCTGGTCCAAGTTTTGGAGAGTTTATGAACCCAAGACCCAATAAACATCTGCAACTGACATTTCCAGTTGATTTAAAGACTTCTGCCTGGATAGAGGAAATGGATCAAGTTTTTTTTTTTTTCTTATAGCCTAGTAATTTCCTGATTTGTGCATCTTAACAACTCTTCGTCACACATCTTTACTTTATGCTTGGGTCTTGTGGCAGATGTTCACCTCGTCATTACACGCCAGTGAAACAGGAAGTCATGGTTTACCACTTAATCATTCCAAAAACACACAATATGAATTGTTGCTTGTAATTGCACACATGGGGTGCACATGTTTTAGAGAAGAACAAAAAAAAGTGTTCCCACCTAGGGTTGGGTATTGAGAACCGGATCTGAATTTCCAAGAACCGGTGTTTCAATAAGAAACGCACATTCCTTCTGTCGTCTCTATAATAACACTAATCAAACATCAAAAAAGACAAAGAGAAAATTCACTCCTCCTTGACTGAATAGCTTTTGTAACTATATTTGTAATGTAAATTGTATTTAACAGAACATGTGACAAGACTAGACCAAAACAGCGCTTTTTACAGAATATGATAATGATCTTGAGATGATGTGAGGTTGTTTTTCTTCAAAAGGCCCTGGACAATTTGTTAGGATACACGTCACATCAGGAAACAAACTGGGCCATTGTTGAATCTTTCAGCAAGCCAATGATTTAAAGCACAAAAATGGTTGACTGACCACAGAATACCATGGCCATCCACCCAGTCCCCTAACTTAAATCACAAAAACAATCTCATGAGTTCATTTGTATTTTGTGGTCTACCACACATACATTTTCTTATGTCTGCATACACGCTCTTGTCCAAAACGACTTACAAAAACATCGAGACCAGGCTGAAAAGAACTAAAGAAAAGAGTCCACAAGCATGGACATCTCATAAAACTATTATGCTCATGAGCAGAACATTTTTAATGTGACCTATACATAGAATGGATGTCAAAGGCATAAAAAGTAAGTACAAAAATAACTGTTCCTCTTTCACTTCCTCTGGTTAGCTTCTGAACCTTTCTTCCCTGCATTTTTTGGCTGCACATCTTGTGCTGTTTATCTCAGAAAAGAGGTTATCAGAAAACCATAAGCAATAACTGACAACAGATAAATACAAAGATGCAAAGCTTGTAATAAAAAAGGAGTAAAGTGTCTGAACGCTAGATAAAGACAGTCAGGCACTGCCCTGAGGCCCACGTGGGCTCATAAAGGCCGGCAGCGACACTGAACACTTCCCATTAGAGGAAAGTCCTTCAGAAAGAATAAAGCAGTCGACTTATATGTTGGGCTGGATGGTATATTTAGGCAAAATTACCCAACATTTATATGTTTACCTAGATTGTATCTCTGACAGAGGAAATTCGTCGGTAATTATTCTGTGATATTGTTTATACTGATAGCAGTCAGCAGGCAGTAATGATGTACTTTTACTACATCAGAGCGACATAGAATAATATAGAAACACAGAGCTAAACGTTGCCAATTTGATCAATTTTTGCCATAATGCTACTCTTACAATAACTGTTTGTTTGCACTATATTTTACAGTGCGTGCACTTACAGTGGATTTGCCTAAAAAAATACTATAAGGCACAATAAGGTAATTACATGGGTTAGTGTTAGGTTTAGGGGTATGTTCAGGGTTAGTATTGCAATTACTATATTATGTACATACAGAACAGGACTGTAAAATAAAGTGCTACCAACTGTTTAGTTAATATAAACTGAATTTCAAGCAAAACTAAACTCAAATTAAACTTTGGTTATACTGTCCATCCCTATGAGCAATGATCAAAAGTTAATAAAAAAGCTCTACCTTAACATGTAAGCATTTGGCAGACACATTTACAAAAACAACAACTTACTTTAGGTGAGCCACAAGAACTGTACAGATGTTGAGGAGACGCCATGAAGAATTTAACTTGGCTCAGTGGATTATAAGTTCCGTTCTATTTTTTGGGTCATAATGTCTTAATGTTGTCATTTGTACGGCTCATGTGTGCAGAGAAGATTACAGTTAGCCACTGCTGGCAGCATGAGAGCTAAACATGCTCCACCCTCCAGCACTGCATATGACAGCCTGACTATGTCCTTCCTTTCACTTCCATGTATTGTCAGTTCAAAATAACTTTAAATTGAAAAACATATGTTTTTAGATGTGAACAGAACATGGACTGAAATCAACTGAAACCCAAGGAGAGCAAGAATGCAATGTGTGTGAATGGCCTATAACTAAGTTTTGGAGTACTTGCCAAGTTTCACTATTACCCCTCTTTCTGTGCTTTTTCTCTCACTCTTCGGCTCAGTGGCAGAAGGTTGAATGGTGAGGATTCATTTCTCTGTCTATCTGCCTATGAGAAGATGAACATGAACTCTTCTTATGAAAGGTCTCATTCTGTTTCTGGCAGAATCACATCACTCTGACCTGGCCTTCTAATATGCAATGTAATCTGTGGAACGGCTGCCTCCGAATGTAAGGAACCAAAACGTCATGGCAGGAGTAAGTGTGGGTGAATGTATGAGAAGAGACATCCTTTGTTCAAATCCGCTTTCATCACCACATCCTGTCTCTCCTCTTTCTGCTTTAAAAATTATTCAACTCCTATGCAGGTGATAAAAATTTAAGAGTGCTTTTGAATAATTGAAGAGCAGAATAATAATCGCATGGCATAGCAAGCTGCGGCTGGAGAAGATGGGTTCATTCTGCCCTAAAGGCTCCGTCAGACTCACTTTGTCATGCCTATCAAGCCTTGAGCCCCAACCTGATCTCACTGCAGGAAACTGGACTTTCTGCCCAGATCTTTTCTCTTCCTCTTTTAAGCTAACTTGCCAAAGTTTGAAAAGTTTGAAGAAATTCAAGCCCTGTAATACCAACAATATTCATCTGGAGCAAACGAGTGAGTGAAGGGAGGAGGGTGTGTGTGTGTTGACTCACTGTCAGAGAGATGAGAGAGAAAGAGCAGATATCAATATATATATATATATATATATATATATATATATATATATATATTAGGGCTGTCAATCGATTAAAAATTTTAATCGAATTAATTACATACTCTGTGATTAATTAATCTAAATTAATCGCATATGTAATTTTAGCTGTGAAAATATTAAATATTTCAATTCAAATGAATCAATGCAGGGTTTTTCCTGGATCAACAATGCCTTCGGTGGTGACAGACATGGTCATCCACACAAACAGTAAAAAGTGCCCTACCCACGTGATCTGCGAGCCCGATACTGACAATAAAGTACCCGTCACTGTAATTCTTTCTTGCCCTCTTTGCAAAAAAAAAAAAAAAAAAAAGTGATTTTATAGCTTTGTAAGAGAAGATGCTTTTTTGCTAAACCTGAAAAGTATTAAAAAGTAGCATTTAGAAGTTAGCCTATATTAACTAATAATATAAATTTCTACCATATACAATTGAATGCACCTAGCTAACAACAGCTTGCTTTGTTCTGGTTTCACGTCACTCCAGTCTAAACTAACTAGGTAGGCCTAATTTACTACACATTGTCATTTAAATAACCTGAAAATATTGTGGATTATTAAGGCTATTTTTACTAACCACTCTTGCTAAATGGGGTAAGCACACTTATGTTCTCATTTCATAGTTGTTCGAGTAAATGATTCATTATAGACCGTGTGGACGGACATAGACTTTTTTTACAGTCTATGGTGTGGACCGATCAGTTGTTGTCATGATTCATTAAAATGAATCTGTTCAAATGAGTCATTAGGTCACGAATCGGACATTAGCGGACGTTGACGCGTTGCGTGCGAATCGCGACTGTTATTAGGACATCGCAAAAGATTTGTCAACACAGAAAACACTTCACCACTGGATAGGATTTTATTTTTGTTTACTGAAAGTGTGGTTTATGTCAGCTGCACGTACAGGACGCCTGTCAGAGAAGATGAGGTGACGTTCTTTTGAGCTCTATTCACACCCAGCGGTTATTCAGGAAAGACATTCTCCGAATGCGCCTCGTGAAACATGGATTCGGTTTTACGAACTTTTAGCATTGGTGTCAGTTGATTTAGATTATTATGTTCGAGGTAGAGAGAGTGCAAAGACGGTGGTCCGTGTACGTTTTGATAGTTTGTTTTCCAATTTGAAATGAAATACGCAGAAACGAGAAAACGGTCGTTTCCTATGGAGTCAAATTAATTCCTTAAAGTTTTGCACAAAAATAAAGTTTTGCAAAACAAAAAAAGAATTGAGCAATAAAAAAAATGTTTTGCAAACAAAAATAAAGAATTGCAAAGGAAAAATAAAGTATTGAGCAGAAAAAAATAAGTTTTGCAAACAAAAATAATAAATTGCACAATAAAATAACGTAGTGCAAAAATAAAAATATAATCAATTACAAAAATCAATCACAGCTGTAATTCCTATTTTATCTTTGCCACATATTTTTCATGGTCAAACCTACTAAATCATTTGCAACGCTCATTTTATTCTGCGTTTCAGTCAAGCGTGCGCTCACGATACCGGTTTTGCTTTGCGCTGCACTTTTCTGTGCGGTTCTCTTTATGGCACTGGTTTGACGTGGGGGTGGAGTCAAGAAACGGGGCACGCCCCCGCGAAACACGTCATCGGCAGGAGATGCAGATCAGAACAGAACAGATCAAGCATAGAGACAGAGCGCATTTATTATAATCTGAAAACCACGCTCACCGGGGGAAAAACAATCCAACCAAAGGAAACCGGTATCGTGAGCGCACGCTTGACTGAAACGCAGAATAAAATGAGCGGCAAATGATTTAGTAGGTTTGAGCATGAAAAATATGTTGCAAAGATAAAATAGGATTACAGCTGTCATTGATTTTTTGTAATTGATTATATTTTTATTTTTGCACTACTTTATTTTTACTTTGCAATTCTTTATTTTTGTTTGCAAAACATTTTTTATTGCTCAATTCTTTTTTGTGTTTTGCAAAACTTTATTTTTGTGCAAAACTTTAAGGCATTAATTTGACTCCATAGTTTCCAGTTTTTTGTTTGTTAAAAAAAAAAAAAAGGAAAAACGAGATTTTGACTCGATTTTAGTTTTTTCGGGTCACGGATAGAAAATGGAAACATGACTTCAAAACTCGTTTTCCACATGTGGGCGGTCATTACACGCCCCTTTCAGCCGATTGGTCTATCAAATCTGAGCCAGTGACGTCATCTTCAGTTCGTTCAACAAAATAACAGTCCTCTGCTGCTATATCAGTAGATGTCATAAATCGGCTTCCTTCTGTGCAACCTAACGCGTATTTCACAGAAATATTTATTTCAGAAATGTTAATCAGCACACAGACTGTTGTAATGCTGTTTGTAGTTTAATTTGCATAGTGAAAATGCACTACCCACACAGAGGAGCGGATGAAAAGCACAGATTTAAAAAAAAAAAAAAAAAAAAAAAACCCTACAGTTTTTATTTTATTCTATTTTGAATAAATAGAATAAATCACAATAAATAAGTAGTGTAAGCAATTTTGGAAAAACGAACAATAGCTCATCTCTCTTTATTTATTTATTTATTTTATTTAGCCTAACATTGCCTACTGAATGGCTAATGTTAATAACCCTTTGGTTAAAAGATTGAGGGAATATGTAAAGATCAAACATTAAAGATCAAAATTACAGCTACATAGCTATTTTAGTTATGACAAAAATAATATATAAATGTTAAGCCAAAACGGATTAATTTAAAGCTGAACTGAAACAGAAACCGGCGTTATAACTACCTCTCTAATTTGACACAAATCCAAATGTTTCAATATTCATGATTTGGAGGCTAAACTATATTTATTATTTAAACGCTTTTATTGTAGCCTACACAGACTACTTAAAATGAGCAGTATAACTTTTTATATATTTGGTTGAATGTATGTTATTTTGACAGTTTACAGGCTGTGATGTCAAGTTACTAAAACTGATGTTGTGCGCGTGAGGCGCCGGCGCGTTCACTTGAATTTTCTTATAAAAGCGGAAACAACTTAAAATACTCAGACATTTATGGTCAAATATATGTAACACCATTCGAATCTGTGAAGGGTTAAATAGGCCTATTATTTTTGTACACTCACAATAAAAACAAAACATTGCTCGTAAAATAAACAAAGAAATTTTCTGCCGTCTCGGTTTCCTTTCTGTGAACTTCTCAAAAATGAAGCGACACTCATATTGTCGCATTTTTTCCCCTTTCATTTTGGTAATATGTTAATTACTTAAGTGAAATAAATTTCGCGCATAGACATATGCTATTTATTCCTTTTATATAATTTAATCCTTTTTTTCGTTCACAGAAGCGCGGCAGGTGGGTGATGATGTTCTGTTGTTTTTTCTGCTATTTGTTCATGTAGGCTAAAACTAACCCCCTTGGTTAAAATGTTTATACCCTCTGAATTTTAATACATTGTTTTCTTCTGGAGTATCAGTAAATGTTTTCACTATTTGTAACAGTTGGGTATGAGAAGAGACCCAAACATGGCACTGTAAAAGGATGTGCGCCGAGAGGCGCGCCAGAAAAATACAACCGCACAATGTTTATAGTAATTCGCGTGTGTAATTTAGTGTTGATATATTTTTTACATTTTGTGTGCTATCACAAAAAAAAAAACGACTATCCTGGGGATGTTGGAGGGGCACATGAGAAATCTGGGGGGGCATTGCCCCTCCTAACCCCCCATCCCCAACAATAATTGACAAGGCAACAATAATTTTCGTGTAGTTTAAGTTTTTCAAAACATCCACAGAACTGCATACAGTAAATTTTCCCGCTGTTTAAGCCACGAATATTTACAAAATAAAATAATTACAAAGATGATAAAAGATAATAAAATAATTACAAAGACAATAAAAGTTCTGTTTAATATACGAGAGTTTTTGTTTTGCTGTTGTCCACTAAAGCAATTGACGCAGAATCGCCAATAGCCGTTAAATCGAAATTGAAAGTAAAATGTTCAGGGCCATTTATAGCTAATTCATTCAAAAGTGAAGGAAAGACAGAAAAAGTGAGGATAGCAAGTAAACTGTGACATATAATAATGTTCACTGTGTTCATAAAAGTGTTTAATTTAAGAGATAAAATCTATGGCCACTTATGAGCTAAGGAAAACTAAAAAGCCCCCCGATGGTGATACCGTTATTAGGTGTTGCCACCTAGTGGATAGCCTATTTTCTATTATGACTGCATAGTCTAAATGATTGAACTTAAATGTATAAAATGTTTCAAAACATTAAAATAAGAAAAAAAAAAAAAAAAAAAAAAAAAAAAAAAAATGAGTGCAGTAGCCACTGATCTATAATAGAGAATAGTCTGTCATTATGTATAGCCTATTGATCGGTGGTAGTAGCCCAAAGGATGTCATGCGCTTGGTAACAGAGGCATTTACATTTTACATTTTAAAAACACAATGACAGCTTAAAAACAGACTTAATTAAATTTACTGTAGGTTTTTTAAACTTTTTTTTTTATCTGTGCAAACATATTTCTGTGAAATACGCGTTAGGTTGCACAGAAGAAAGCCGATTTATGACATCTACTGATATAGCAGCAGAGGACTGTTATTTTGTTGAACGAACTGAAGATGACGTCACTGGCTCAGACTTGATAGACCAATCGGCTGAAAGGGGCGTGTACTGACCGCCCACATGTGGAAAACGAGTTTTGAAGTCGTGTTTCCGTTTTCTATCCGTGACCCGAAAAAAACGAAAATCGAGTCAAAATCTCGTTTTCCCGTTTTTTTTTAACAAACGAAAAAACGGGAAACGACCGTTTTCTCGTTTCTGCGTATTTCATTTTAAATTGGAAAACAAACTATCAAAACGTACTCGGACCGACGGTGCTTACTTTGAAGACAAAGAGAGCTCGTGCGCACGAGGGAGGAGCTCTGCTCGTTCTGTCCGTCAGCGCAGCAGTCATCTCCCTCCTTCATTTTACAGTCACGCTCCAGGTTCAAAGGTCAATACGGAATGGATTAATCTGCGTTATTTTTTCTCAGATTAAATAATCAAAATTAACACGTTATTTTGACAGCCCTAATATATATATATATATAAATGACATTTTTGACAACACCACACTGCACTTATTGTTATTATTTCAGATGTCTTTATTATTATTATAATTTCAGATAACAGTTTATTATTTCAGATGCCTTTTTAAAAAGACTACAATTGAAAAATTGTATTTTGACCAAAACCATTTTGGTCACATGCTCCCAATATTTAGTCTATGCAACCTCAAAATATATTTGAGAGCATTTGTGCGATTGCGATTTAATTCTTGTGGCGTGACGAGCAGAACCGGCTGATAGACCTATTTGCTACAAACACACGATCTGCAAACGGTTTTTAGTTTTATTTTGTCCGATCTCTGTTCTGGACTTGCTGAAGACTGGAACTGATGGTCTTCCTCTTATCTACATATACAGTAGTATTTATAAGCAAGCACAGCACTGATTTGTGCACAGCCATAACCAAGGAAACTGTATTGCTGCTTTTCCATAATCGCCACTTACTGGCAGAGAGTGAATGTGCATTTTCATTCAGTCCATCTGCTGTTTTTGTGCAAGTGTGTCTTATGTAGCATAAATACTGTAAATCCTACAATTATATATAATCTAAATAAAAACACTGCTCATGCTACATGTGTGTGTACATGCTACATGTTTGGATCATAATTGAAATGTAGTGGTTGAAATGCCTCTAGTTTCAAATGGCTACAGATATTTTTTGTTTAAGACCAGTTGGCCTTTTATAGAGCAAATAAAAAAAAAAAAAAAAAAAGCAGCTACCGGTTTTGGAATCGGTTACACACACATATACATATATATACATTATATACACACATATATATACACATATATATACACACATATATATATACACACATATATATATATATATATAAAAATAAACCTAACTGATAAGGGCTAACAAAAGCAAATGTGAGAAAAACATATTTGCTGAAGCAACCACACTGTAATTTTTGTTTTGTTTTGCTTCTGAATGGGTGAAGATTGAAGGTCCAGCCACACCCCAACCTTATCCCTAAACATATCTAGGTCAAGCTCCACCCATTATGTCCACATTAGGTCCCATTTGACCCTGCAGTGAGCACCACTTGTTCCAGAGATGATGTGGGAAGAACACCTCTACAGCCAGTGAAGCAAAACCAAGAGATATGTGGGCCCTCTCATCCTCACTGAAGATCAGGCACAGTGCCACATTCTGGATCATCAGAGGTTTAGTCACGAGTGCAAGAAAGCCAGCAGTCAGTCAGATGACAAGGAGCTACGGGGCATACAAAGAGAACAAGGTCTTTTGAGGTGCTCTTAAAGAGACAGTTCACCCAAGAATGAAAGCCGTTCACACGCTCATCAGATATGGCTAAAATGATCAATGCTTCAAAAACATGTTGTAAATGGTCATCAATGATGCTCTTCACAGAGCTCGTGCTTTGATCATTATAGCCAATCACAGACATATCCGATGAGCGCGTCAACACAATGCCAATCAGAGGTCGTTACGACCCAGATTAGGGACCAACATAAGAAGCCATTCAAAGGAAGTTATAAACGAGATTCGCAATGGCCAGGGCAAAAAGAGATCAAATTTATTGGTAGTAAAAGTATCAAAACTATAACAAACAATGAAAACAAAAACAAAGCAACAAATGAACATACAAAACTCAAATCAGGACTGGTGAGCTAACTAATCTAAGCTACAACTCAGAGTTAAACTTTCCTTACTCCTGAGGAAAAATAACAAACACAAAACAATCTTCCGGGTCAGCTTACTTACCTATACTTCCCCGCTATCCTAATATAGCTAAACAAACAGATCTCACCATCCTGTACAAAAACAAAGAAAACAAACTCCAAAACCACCAACAACAGGTTTCTTGAGGTAAACCCAAGTGGAGTGCCACCAGCAGCTCTTAAATGGGCAGAAGCCACAGGTGTTGGAGATAATCAGGCTCCGCCCCCATCCAATTGGCAACTATGCTCAGAAAGGGAAAAAGAGAAAAAGAAAGAGCAGGGGCTCGTAACAGAGGTGTTTAAGAATCCGCTCAACAGCACTTAAAGTGTCACATTTTTTAAATTTCTTAGCAAGGAAGCATTTTGTCATAACAGAAAATTCCATCAATGGCAGGGAAAGAGTTAAACTCTGAATTACTTATTACTTAAAAAAAAAATAATAATAATAATAATAATAGAAGATTATGCCTAATTGTTTTCTTTGCAAGAATTTTAATCAATATTATTTTTCATTATGATATCAGAACAGTTGTATCACTCGGACATTTCTGATTTTATGCACCCAAAAATATGAAAGACGATTTAAATGTGCCCTAGAATGAAAAATTGAATTTACCTTGGCATGGTTAAATAACAAGAGTTCAGTACATGGAAATGACATACAGTGAGTCTCAAACTCCATTGTTTCCTCCTTCTTATATAAATCTCATTTGTTTAAAAGACCTCCGAAGAACAGGCGAATCTCAACATAACACTGACTGTTACGTAACAGTCGGGATCATTAATATGTACGCCCCCAATATTTGCATATGCCAGCTCATGTTCAAGGCATTAGACAAGGGCAGAACGTCTGGATCTGTGCACAGCTGAATCATCAGACTAGGTAAGCAAGCAAGAACAACAGCGAAAAATGGCAGATGGAGCAATAATAACTGACATGATCCATGATATCATGATATTTTTAGTGATATTTGTAAATTGTCTTTCTAAATGTTTCGTTAGCATGTTGCTAATGTACTGTTAAATGTGGTTAAAGTTGCCATCGTTTCTTACTGTATTCACGGAGACAAGACTATCGTTATTTTAATTTTTTAAACACTTGCAGTCTGTATAATTCATAAACACAACTTCATTCTTTATAAATCTCTCCAACAGTGTGTAATGTTAGCTTTAGCCATGGAGCACTATCAAACTCATTCAGAATCAAATCTAAACATCCAAATAAATACTATAATTACGCGATTAGACATGCTGCATGACGAACACTTTGTAAAGATCCATTTTGAGGGTTATATTAGCTGTGTTTATACTGTTTAAGGCAAGCGCGAGCTCGGGAGGGCAGGGAGCGTGAGGAATTAAAGGGGCCGCAGCCTTAATCGGCGCATATTTAATGATGCCCCAAAATAGGCAGTTAAAAAATGAATAATAATAAAAAAAAAAATCTATGGGGTATTTTGAGCTGAAACTTCACAGACACATTCAGGAGACACCTTAGACTTATATTACATCTTTTGAAAACACGTTCTATGGCACCTTTAAGTCATTGAATTTATTAATTGATTTTCTTTTTTATAGATTTGGACCAAAAAAGAAAAAAAGAAACCTGGACCTGGATGATGACAGTCCTGTCAAGCCCAGCTGTATTGTGGCTGAAACGACAAGGAGCTCTGTCTCTTCTAGGCACAGGTTCACAAACAAGCCGTCTCTGGACCATCTGTGGTGTCATGCTGAGTTTGCGGAGGCTAGAATCTGAGCTGCCTGACTGGGGACTGAGCCAGACTGGACAACCAGAGGAGAGCTAATTCAGCTGTGCTATACACACAAGAACAGATGTCCAAAACTGAGCTTGCCAAGTCCAGCCATTCAACCCACGAACCTCACGGTCCACTTTACACCCCTATTCCTTTCTCATTTCTCATTCTTTCTTTCTGTTGTTCACTCTCTCAGTCTGTTTTGGCCTGAGCACACTCAGATCTATCAGTTTCTGCCAAAAGCACGAACCTCCTGTTAAAATCTTCTGCCTGACTTCCAGAACATTCAACTTTTCTAATATCGCAAGGTGGTAAGATACGGCTCAGGCACAGAGATTTTAAGAACACAAGTGAAGCAGAGGCTGTGTGCAGGCTGAGGCCCGTAAATGTAGGAGCATTGATAGTTTCAGGTTCAGGAACAGGATAACGTGAAGACAAGAGATGGGTGTATTCCGAGAGAAGACATGAATAGAAGTGGGACGGCAAGTTTGACAAATCTGGAATGGCCAATTTAGAAACAAAGACAGGCACAAAGGCAGGATGGGAATGGCAAATAGAACAAGCACAGGAATAGGGACAGCTGGAATAACAGTAGAAACCAGAGTTACTTACAGGTAATCAAAGAGGGGTTGATGAATGTTAGGCTCTGCATCAGATGGCCCATTTTTGCAGTCCAACACGTTTTTGTCAGTATATCTAATGTTACTTGATCTCAGTGCTGCGTTCGACACTATAGATCAAAAAAATACTCCTAGATCGACTACAAAATTACACTGGTATTCAGGGCCAGGCATTACGATAGTAAACTATGGCGTGCCGCAAGGATCTGTGTTAGGCCCTCTGCTATTTTCAATGTACATGCTGCCACTCGGCAATATTATAAGAAAACATGGAATTGGTTTCCACTGCTATGCCGATGATACTCAGTTACATATTTCAACACAACCAGATGAAATCTCTAAATTATCCAATCTGAGAGAATGTGTTAAAGAAGTAAAACATTGGATGACTAGTAATTTTCTTCTATTAAATTCAGATAAGACTGAAGTATTACTTATTGGGCCAAAAACCTGTACACAGAATCTCCCCTTAGATGTAAAACATCGCGCTCACACCTTCATTCCTTTAGACGCCAAGTCTTTATGTTTTTGAACTCATAGGAGCAAACTTTATAAGTTTATTTCCGTGTTAATCATGGAGAGAATTCGTAGGCTACATGTTCAAAAAATGCATACATCATTTCAAATGGAATCTCCAAATTAATACTAATATCTTTTTACTAAGTATGAATGAATGCCAGTAGCCTATCACATTCTTTTCTGCTAAGGTGTCTCTATTTGAGTAAAAGTTATTATTTTCGTTGTTTTTGATCCATGTAACCTTTTTAATAAATAATGTCACCATTTTACATACCAGTGAAATTTCACAATTCTTGATTCCAATTTAAAAATAAATAAATAAATTCCAAAACAAAAACGACTTATCTAATAAAACATTCAAACATTTTTAAAGTCAACTAAACAGTCATTAATAAATCAAGAACAATTAAAGAAACTACAAGTGATATCACAAATAAATGCAAAAGATCAAAGATACAGATTAAATAAACTGCTTTAAAATGTTCAGGTCTAACAGTAGTAGGCTATTCAAGTAAGAAATATTACAAAAATTGCATAAAATAATCAAATGTAAAATAAAGCATACACTGTAAAAAATGACTGTCAATTGGTTTACAGAAAGTTTCCGTACTATATACGGTGAATAACTGTAATAGATCGATAATAACGGTACATTTAATGTAATTTTACGGTAAAATACCATTAAATTCACAGTTTTTGGAAGTGAAAAATAACAATTCATTGTAAAATTTACAGTGAAAAACCGTAAATTGACATTCCCACAATTCCCTGCGTGACACTTCACATTTGATATATTTTCGTTGAAATAACTCTATTTCTTCTTAGTTTTTCTCATTTTTTTCTAATCAGTTATGTACATTACGGTTTTATGTTACATCTAATGTTGTTAAATTAATGTTTATTGCATTTTTAAAATTTCATGCATGTTACCATGATGGTGTTTAGTGTGTGTGTGAAAGACACTGTGTGCACCTTCTATATGTTAGTGTTGTCCTCCTCAACTTGTGGAAAAGCTGCTTGTGATGAACTTTGATTCATCATGTGACTCTTATCACCACTGTGTTTGGTGACTGTCAGTGTATTATAAAGGTACAAAACAGATATTAGTACTTCATTAGGTTGGTAAATTAACATTATATCAGTTAATGAAATACGTTATTTTACCGTAAATTTAACAGAATTTTTTTTTACATTGCTACTGTATTTTTTACGGTAAAGTTCTGGCAACCACAGCTGCCGTTTTTTTACCGTAAATTTTACTGGGATTTTTTTTTACAATGTAATCTTCACTTTATAGCCTAAATGAAAATATAGGTCAATCATTGGCGTTTCAAATAACATCCACATTGTTACACCAGTAGGTGGCGACAAGTGACTGTTAAAAATGTATTCGTCATTGAATCATTCATTCAAGAGATTTGTTCAAAATGATTCATCCAGTAATTGATTTGAAGTATTTGTGAAACAATTATTCAAACCGATTAAAAAAAAATAAATAAATAAAAAATAATACTAATTTTGTGAATTCATTTTCACAAAAAAAAGAAAAGAAAAGAAAAAGATTACTTAAAGTACTATGCAATAAATCCCCCTTTAACTGTAAACCCACAGTCTGTGCTGAATGTCTAAACATATCACATCAGCTTCACTTCTGATGCTCAGGAGGAAGATTGCTGAAATTAGCAAACCAAGAATAGTCTGCTATAAATAGTTCTGCTCATTTCATGGAATGGGGTTATTGAGGGCCAAAGCTGAGAATGATGGGTAACAGGCGACTCATTCCTCTTCCTCTGTACACACTCTCCAGTGACAACCCACACACTCTGCAGAGTGTTTGGTATTTTTTTATATTGGTACCTCTTTCTTTCAGTTCCTTGCAAGTACATATAAAAACTAACATTTCTCACATTGAGTATATTTTTGTGAGAATATTGGTCACATAGTCTCATCATGTTGTACACTTGTATTGCTTTAAAAAAAAAAAAAAAAAAAAAAAAAAAAGCTATTATACATTACAAAACAATATTTGATTATTTTTTTGTCATTTACAAAGATTCAAAAATTTCAGTTTTACTCAAATTAGGGTGATGCAAAAATGAGCACACCCCACAACAAAAACTACATCATCTAGTACTTTGTATGGCCTCCATGATTTTTAATTTCTAGGCATGGAATGAACAAGTTGGCAACATTTTGCAACATCTATCTTTTTCCATTCTTCAAGAATGAGCTCTTTTAGAGACTGGATGCTGGATGGAGAGTGATGCTCAACTTGTCTCTTCAGAATTCCCCACAGGTGTTCGATTGGGTTCAGATCAGGAGCCACTAAATCACTTTCACCCTGTTCTTCTTCAGAAATCCAACAGTGGCCTTAGATGTGTGTTTAGGATCATTGCCATGTTGGAAAAGTGCACAACGACCAAGGGCACGGAGTGATGGAAGCATCTTCTCTTTCAGTATAGAGCAGTACATCTGTGAATTCATGATGCCATCAATGAGATGCAGCTCCACCAGCAGCACTCATGCAGCCCCACATAAGGACACTGACACCACCATGTTTCACTGTAGGCACCATGCAGTTTTCTTTGTATTCCTCACCTTTGCGACGCCATACAGTTTTGGAAGCCATCAGTTCCACAAACATTTATCTCGGTCTCATCACTCCAGAGTATAGAGTCCCAGTAGTCTTCATCTTTGTCAGCATGGGCCCTGGCAAACTCTAGGCGGGCTTTTTTTGTGCTGGGCTTTAGGAGAGGCTTCTTTCGTGGACGGCACCCATGCATGCCATTCCTCTGCAGTGTACGCCATATTGTGTCATGGGAAATAGTCACCCCAGTTTGGCTTTCTACAAACCCGATTCCAAAAAAATTGGGACACTGTACAAATTGTGAATAAGAAAGGAATGCAATAATTTACAAATCTCATAAACGTATATTTTATTCACAATAGAATATAGGTAACATATCAAATATTGAAAGTGAGACATTTTGAAATGTCATGCCAAAGACTGGCTCATTTAGGATTTCATGAGAGCTACACATTCCAAAAAAGTTGGGACAGGTAGCAATAAGAGGCCGGAAAAGTTAAATGTACATATAAGGAACAGCTGGAGGACCAATTTGCAACTTATTAGGTCAATTGGCAACATGATTGGGTATAAAAAGAGCCTCTCAGAGTGGCAGTGTCTCTCAGAAGTCAAGATGGGCAGAGGATCACCAATTCCCCCAATGCTGTGGCGAGCAATATCAGAAAAATTGCAAAGAGTTTGAAGTTATTATCATCAACAGTGCATAATATCATCCAAAGATTCAGAGAATCTGGAACAATCTCTGTGCGTAAGGGTCAAGGCCGGAAAACCATACTGGATGCCCGTGATCTTCGGGCCCTTAGACGGCACTGCATCACATACAGGAATGCTACTGTAATGGAAATCACAACATGGGCTCAGGAATACTTCCAGAAAACATTGTCGGTGAACACAATCCACCGTGCCATTCGCCGTTGCCGGCTAAAACTCTATAGGTCAAAAAAGAAGCCATATCTAAACATGATCCAGAAGCGCAGGCGTTTTCTCTGGGCCAAGGCTCATTTAAAATGGACTGTGGCAAAGTGGAAAACTGTTCTGTGGTCAGACGTATCAAAATTTGAAGTTCTTTTTGGAAAACTGGGACGCCATGTCATCCGGACTAAAGAGGACAAGGACAACCCAAGTTGTTATCAGCGCTCAGTTCAGAAGCCTGCATCTCTGATGGTATGGGGTTGCATGAGTGCGTGTGGCATGGGCAGCTTACACATCTGGAAAGGCACCATCAATGCTGAAAGGTATATCCAAGTTCTAGAACAACATATGCTCCGATCCAGACGTCGTCTCTTTCAGGGAAGACCTTGCATTTTCCATCATGACAATGCCAGACCACATACTGCATCAATTACAACATCATGGCTGCGTAGAAGAAGGATCCGGGTACTGAAATGGCCAGCCTGCAGTCCAGATCTTTCACCCATAGAAAACATTTGGCGCATCATAAAGAGGAAGATGCGACAAAGAAGACCTAAGACAGTTGAACAACTAGAAGTCTGTATTAGACAAGAATGGGACAACATTCCTATTCCTAAACTTGAGCAACTTGTCTCCTTAGTCCCCAGACATTTGCAGACTGTTATAAAAAGAAGAGGGGATGCCACACAGTGGTAAACATGGCCTTGTCCCAACTTTTTTGAGATGTGTTGATGCCATGAAATTTAAAATCAACTTATTTTCCCCTTAAAATGATACATTTTCTCAGTTTAGACATTTGATATGTCATCTATGTTGTATTCTGAATAAAATACTGAAATTTGAAACTTCCACATCATTGCATTTTGTTTTTATTTACAATTTGTACAGTGTCCCAACTTTTTTGGAATCGGGTTTGTACTTCTTAAGATAACTGCAGTGAACTTACATGTCGATTTTCTTCAACCCTTCTCATCAGAAGACGCTCCTGTCGAGGTGTTAACTTCTGTGGACGACCTTGACGTCTCTGTGAGATGGTTGCAGTTCCATCTTTTTTAAAATTTTTGTGCCACTTTTGTTACAGTATTCTGACTGATAAGTAAAGCTTTGCTGATCTTCTTTTAGCCTTCACCTTTCAGGTGTAAAGAAATTATTTTCTTTCTCAGGTCTTGTGACATTTCTCTTCCATGTGGTGCCATTGCTGACAGCATGAAATGGGAAGGGGTTTTAACACCCTTTAATAGTCAGCTGTCTGCTGGACACCTGTGTAATGAATAATTAGACTCACCTCTGGTTGAGTTCTTGTTAAATTAGACATTTGTAGTCTAAAATTTAGCTTTGCTCCACAGACTTTCAGTGGGGTGTACTCATTTTTGCATCACCCTAATTCAGTTATATCAAGTTATATTATTAACCTTACTTTCATGTTATAAGTTAACTTGTAACTTGTTAACTTGTCTTGTCAACATTTTGGAAATTGTTTTTGTGTTTATTGAGATATTGTTTAAAATGTTACTTTTCAAAGGGGATGTACTCATTTACTCTGAGCACTGTACACACACACACACACACACACACACGTGCGCACACATCAGTACAATGTGCAGACAACAGCCTGCTGAGAAATGTAGTTTTTCTGCTTGTTTTCCTGCTCCTCCCTATCCTCTCGTAGGAGTGTGATTAGTGCCAGATGTTCCTCATCAGTGATTGTGGAGAGGGCCTTTATCCAGAAGGATCTGGCAGTTCGGAGAGAGACTTTCTCCAGAGAGTGTGACCTGTTGACTATCCCAGACATAGTGCTATATGGTTGAGTGTGTTCACTGAGCGGTATTGTTTTAAGAAAATCAGTTGCTCCTGCTGTGGTGGCAGCCAAAGCTGATGTGTTGTAGCCTTATTGTTATTGACTGCAGAAGCAGTAGGGAGGTGGGTGCCATATGTTCTTTGCTAAACCTTTGGGTTAGTAACACTTACCCCTTCCTAAAGCCTGAAACTTCTTTGTACTTGTTTCTTTTGAAATTATTCTTACTATTATTATCAACATTTTATCATGATTATTCACCTCTTGTAAATAAACCCCTGAAAAGTATTTAATTTGTGTATTGAGTTCTGGGGCAGCTGTAGAGCCATCTCTCTTACGTTTAGACTCTTTTTTGTTCTCATTGGTACATTTTTAATATACTACTTACCTACTGCCCCTAGACACAAGGGGATGTGGCAACTTATAAATACAGGTATAAACTAGTGTTTACTAGGTACAAAACAAGAGTTGAGGATGTAACGGTACGTGTCCCCTGGCACAGAGCGATCGTTTTCAATTCATTCCTATGGAAATTGAGCTTCACGCTTGTGCGGTAGCACATCCCAAAGTGGAGGCATCATAGCATCATAGTGCACACTCACCATAAGGCTTCCTATATTGTCATAAAGCACAGCATCCAATTGCATATGCGGTTTTCCAGCTGAAGGTCCTGTAACTTTGCAACAAGCTTGGCTGGAATAGTGATGTGATGCCGAGGTGTGATTAATAAACACCATTCTCGTATAGGAGTTTTTTTTTTTTTTTTTTTTCTCCAGATGGCTAGGGGATTGTGTAATGTAAAAGCAATAGCATCTTCTTTAGATCTATTGGAGCAATATGCAAACTAAAAAGGAGCCATAGAGGCAGGTGGAGAAGTGTGTGCATATGTTTTGAGCAACCACTCAAAGCACTTCATGATGACATTAAAAATGTCATAACCTAAGAGTAGTGCTGATATATCTATGCACCAGCAAGAGTTCATCATAAAACGGCCCCTGATCTGTTCTGTTGATGAATAGTTTAGTACATTAGATGGGTGTAATGGCCCAATCAGACACAGTCACTAGCCATGTCTCAGTGAATGCAAAAAAAATTGAAAAAAACTGTTTTGTTAAGGGCTCCAGGAAGTATTATTCCCATGTCAAGATGTACAACTTTTAATGTTAGCCCAAGTGGCAATGTTGTACAAATGCTCCCTCTGCCCTCCCACACACACACACTTTCATACACCCACATGCAAATCTAATTCATAAACAACACTGCCAACATCTGCAGAAAGTTTTAAAATGTTTTCCAGTTGATTACCCAGGGGACGTACAGAATTTCTCCATGTTTTTTGTATAACCTTTCCAGGGATTAGTGTTGCAACTTAATATAAACAAACAGCTGTGTAAGGGATGCTTATTTTGGCTCATGCTTTGCAATTTAGCATGTTATACTGGCTACAAGAGACTGAGACCCCTTAATTATCTCTAAAATGAGGACAAACAGAACACACCTCAGAGTGTTTTGAAGTTATTACAACATCATGTTGAAACCTCCATGACGTCGGACTGAGAATAAAAGCAAAATATTTGAAATATTAGAATCTATCCATCTATCTACATCTACAATTAAAAGCAACATCTTCCACCATGTAGTCTGCAGTTTAATCAAAGACTTTATATATAGAAAGACGGTGCACTCGTATTATTATGAATGGGAGAAAATGCAATGGCCAATATGGCTGAATAAGTCCTGCCTTCTAAATAAGAGCCAATTGCTGATTGGTCTTAAAGGGACTTTGGAAATGTCATTTCACTCGGCGGTCATCTTTGAAGTGCCTCTCGGGCATGCAAGTGCAGCTCATATCTCTTTGAATGGGTAAACATCAAATTCTCCAAAGCTCTTCGCCAAGCTTTTGATTAAATTTCTCATTTGAAATCACCAATGAAATCTGACTGTCTCATAAATTTTGTTTCTAAATGCTCGAATCATGAAAAAATGGCTTTTTTCAGGCTGGATCAAGCTAATGTGCATGTGCAGTCCTAAGTGCGTGTCTCTTTAGGAAGCACACGTCTGACAGTTTCGGCGCAATGACTTTACCAATCGGCGATTAGCTCTTAGAAGGTGGGACTTATTCCGACATATTGTGTGTTGCACTTTCTCCCATTCATAATAATACGAGTGCATCGTCTTTTTATATATAAAGACTTTGACTTGTCTTAAAGGAACTTTGGTTTAATATACAATATCATTTATCATGTGGAAGAAACAAATCTTTGTTACTATCACATTTAATTTCTACAGTGAACGTTGAGCAACTGATTAATTGTGAGTGTGATAATACTTTTTTTTCAATCATTCAATAAACAAAAGGTAATGTTGAGTAACTTATATTTTAGACACAATTGCCTGTTACTTATACATTTTTATGCTCCACCAATGAAAATAATTCGAAAAATGACGTCAAGAACAATAAACCATTGCGTCTCTAAGAACAATAAACCATTGCGTCACCGTAGTAGTGTGTCATTACTGACTGAATCAGTGTTGGTGAAGGATTTGGTTGGGTGAATAATTCAATGACTCGTACATAAGGACAAGGGCTGCATCCAAAATCGCATTCTTCCCTACTATATAGTAAGTGACAAACAGTAAGTGAAAAGAGTAGTATGTCTGAATTCACAATATTCATAAAACAGTAAAAAGTACCTGCATGACTTATTACTTATGGCAATATTCTGAAGTGCACATATAATGGATACATGAGGCCACGGGAGAGTAGTTGTCAATGGCAGTGAATGTGACCTGATAATGACATCATGGTGAATGCATTACTTCCAAATTATGCATACTACACACTCATACTATACAGAGTGTATTTTTAATGTTGCACAGTAATTACTAATTCAAAAGACAGATATTATGTGATGTCAGAGGCAGAAAGATGCTTGTTTCTTTCCTAAATGAATCAGTTTGTTTGAACGAATGGGTTGAGTGAATGATTCTATGACTCATTTGTCATCTCCTACTGGCGTAATGATGTAATCTGCAGGAAGAGTCGCAGAAAAATCCCCAGGACAAAACAGGTTCCCTTTCGATACTTCACTCGTACTGCGTATGGGGAAAAGTCTCCCTTTTTCCCCGTCACTGAAGCCTTTTTTCAATAACGCAGTGTAACTGCATCGTCATTGGTTCACTCATGAGAAGTTGTTGAACCAATGACGGCGCGGCATAGCTGCGCGACCTATGGCGAGAAAGCGCGCGAATTTTCCCGCCAAAAGGGGCGGGGTACAGTGCTATATAAGCAGGCGTTTCGCCATAGGAATTCAGTCCTTTCTCCTTCAGCGACGACTACACATCTCTTTGCTGATCTCCGCGCTGAAGCCGAAGAAGCCCGCCGCCTGGAAGAAGCAGCTCTCGCCGCCGTTGAAGAGGCCCCGCAGCGGACCCAGCTGAGCCGCCGGACTTCGACAGCGCCGGCGCCCTCGTGGACTACTGCCCCGAGCGCCGTCTTCTAGACGCCCGCCGCCTGCTTCCCGTTCCGGCCGCCGCCTCAGCCGTCTCCTGCCGCCATCCGGCGCCCCCTCTGAGAGCTTTTCCTCGCGGTTTTATACCGCTCTATAAGAGCATTCTAAGCGGATTCGTCCGCTCTAAAAGAGCTTCCGCGGTCCTCGCCGCTCTAAGAGCCCCCCAATCGCCGTTTTCACGGCGCTGGCATTTTTAAATGCCACGTCACTCCTGTGACACCTGCAGAGCCCCTCTGCAGGACAACGACGGACACGACGAGTGCGTTGGATGCCTGGGTAAGCCCCATGCGGAAGCCGCGCTCACTGACGCCTCATGCCCGCACTGTGAGTGCATGAGCCTGGCCTCTCTGCGCTCGCGGGTTGCTTTCTTCACCGGAGGCAGTCCCGCCGCTCGCGCCCTCCCGTCCCCTTCCCGCCGCGAGCCTGCGAGGAAGAGACAGCGGGGTAGAGCGACCCAGCGCCCGGAGTCGAGCGAGCTCACGTCGGCCCAGCCCCCGCGTGCCTCGCCCTCTCCCGCCAGAGAACAGTCGCCCGTCAGATTCTCCCACCCTGAGCAGCGTCCCTCAGCATTCGCAAGTGACCTCGTCTCATTCGGTGGATCGGACGAAGAGCCGCTAGATGAATCTATGTCTCTCGCGGCTTCCGAAGCAGAAGGCTGGGCTGGCGAGTCGGACGACCCCGCCCCCCCGCCTCCGCTGGAGCCCTTCAAACACGGCTCGGGCATGGACGCCGAACTTCTCCGCGTCCTCTCTAAAGCTGTAGAGGAGCTAGACCTGGATTGGGCTCCGCCGGAAGAGCCGTCACGGAGCCGCCTGGATGAGTGGTTCCTGCCGGGAAGACGCCAGGCCCCTCGTCAACGTGCTGCCCCGTTCTTCCCCGAGGTACACGAGGAGCTGACCAAGTCATGGCGCGCTCCTTACTCTGCCCGCCTGCACACCACGCACCGTTCAGCCCTCACCACTGTGGACGGCGCTGAAGAAAAGGGCTACGAGCACCCGCCCCCCCTGGATGAAGCAGTGGCAGCTCACCTCTGTCCCCCCACGGCTGTGGGCTGGAAATCTAAGAGGGCCCTTCCTTCAAAGCCCTGCAGGACTACCTCCACCCTGGCTTCGCGAGCCTACGCCTCTGCAGGCCAAGCTGCCTCAGCGCTCCACACTATGGCGATCTTCCAAGTGTTTCAAGCCAAGCTTCTCCGCTCTATGGACGAGTCCGGCTTTGATGCACCTGCCTTCAGGGACCTCCGCAGCGCCACTGACCTAGCCCTGCGAGCCACGAAGGCCACAGCCCAGGCCATTGGAAGGTCCATGGCCAGCCTGGTGGTTTTAGAGCGCCACTTATGGCTCAACTTGACCGAGATCAAGGACGCGGATAAGATGGCCTTTTTAGACGCCCCTGTCTCGCCTTCCGGTCTCTTTGGGCCATCGGTAGAGGGTCTCACAGAGCGATTCACCGCAGCACAGAAGTCGTCTCAGGCCATGAGACACTTCCTGCCAAAACGCTCCAGCTCCGCATCTGCTCCAAGCCGACCCAGGCCTGCGCCGGCTCAGCAGAGCAAGCCTGCCCCCTCTGCCTCCCAGGCAGCACCGCCAAAGGAGCAACGCCAGCGCTCTCGCTCTGCCAGACGCTCCTTCCCGAGACGCCAGGGACCCCGGCCCAAGATTGCGCTGGACCCTGTGACGCCTAAGTCATCCTGATTTAAGAGGAAGGAAGAGGACGGGGGAAGGTCTCGCTGCGGCCGGACCACCCCCAAAGCTCCTTTGCACAGTTTCCCCTCCGCCTCGTTCACATCCGGGCGTGGGAATGATGCTCGGTATTACAGATGGGCCCACAAATGTTGCGTCCACACAAACCGCCGTTTTCACGGCGAACACATTTTTACCTTGTCTAATAAAGGGCAAATTTCCTCTTCCACTCCCCTCGGTGTACAGCCCCCCCTCAGGCGGGCTGTCAGCCGATGTCATTCAACCCCTTGCCACCCGGGTCGAGGCTTGGCGGGCCATCCCCGGGCTGTCAAAATGGGTCCTAGGGATCATAAGTCAGGGCTACTCGCTCCAGTTCGCCCGAAGACCCCCACGATTCGGCGGGGTGCTTCAAACCTCAGTGATTTCGGACAACGCTCACGTTCTCCGAGCCGAAGTCTTGGCGCTGCTCAGGAAAGGGGCTATAGAAATAGTCTCTCCTCAGGCTTTTACAGCCGTTACTTTCTGGTCCCCAAGAAAGATGGCGGTCTCAGACCCATCTTAGATCTCAGGATCCTGAACCGCTCCCTCATGAGACGGAAGTTCAAGATGCTGACGCTGAAGCAGATCCTCGCACAGATTTGTCACGAGGACTGGTTCTGCTCACTGGACCTGAAAGATGCCTACTTTCACATCCAGATAGCCCCCCACCACAGGCGGTTCTTGAGATTCGCCTTCGAGGGTGTGGCTTACCAATACACGGTCCTACCCTTCGGGCTGTCCCTGGCTCCTCGCACTTTCACCAAGTGCATGAATGCGGCTCTTTCCCCACTCAGACAGATGGGAATCCGTGTTCTAAATTATCTCGACGATTGGCTCATTCTGGCCCACTCCCGAGCAGAGCTAGAACTTCACAGATCTGTGCTCCTCAGCCATCTAGAATGCCTGGGTCTCAGGGTCAACCTATCCAAGAGCTCGCTGCTTCCCAGCCAACGCATTTCGTTCCTGGGAGCAGTTTTCGACTCTGTTCGCATGACGGCAGTAGTCTCGCCAGAGCGCGCTCTGGCCATTCAGCAGCTCGCGGCTTCCGTCACAAACAAAGCCTACCTTCCTCTGAAGTCCTTCCAGAGGCTTTTAGGGCTGATGGCTTCCGCCTCCCCAGTTCTACGGCTCGGCCTTCTTCGGATGCGGCCTCTGCAGTACTGGCTGAAGTTTCGGGTCCCCCCCCACGCCTGGCGGCATGGCCGCTTCTGTCTCAAGGTCAATCAGGCCTGTCTATCAGCCCTGAAGCCCTGGCTGAACCCCGAGTGGTTCAAGCGTGGCGTACCCCTTCAGGCGGCGTCGCGGAGGACGGTGCTCTCGACGGACGCATCCAACTCAGGTTGGGGCGCTCTTTGCGAGGGCAGACCGGCCTTCGGCTCGTGGTCACACGAGGAGAACCATCTTCATATCAACTGCCTAGAGATGCTGGCAGTGATTCGTGCCCTTCACTTCTTTCAGGCTCACCTGACGGGACGCCACGTCCTAGTCCAATCGGACAGCATGACGGTGGTGTCGTATATAAATCACCAGGGAGGTCTTTCGTCCAGCCGCTTATGTACACTGGCGAAGCGTCTTCTGGAATGGGCTCTACCCAGGTTCCTGTCGCTCAGGGCGACACACATTCCTGGGAAAACCAATCTGGGAGCAGATATGCTGTCTCGGAGCAATGTCCCCTCAGACGAGTGGACGCTCCACCCCCAGACGGTTCTCACGATATGGGAATTCTTCGGGAAGGCAGAGGTCGACCTCTTCGCCTCAGAAGACAATTCTCATTGCCCAACTTATTTCTCGAAGAAGGACGACGTGCTGGCCCACCATTGGCCCAGCACCCTTCTTTACGCATTTCCCCCGATCGCTCTGATCCCTCAGGTTATCAGGCGAATCAAGGAAGACGAGCACAAAGTCCTCCTGGTGGCCCCGCTCTGGAGGAGCCAGGTTTGGTCCTCAGAGCTGTTCAGGCTCTCCACGAGAGCCCCATGGCCCATTCCTCTGAGACGGGACCTTCTCTCTCAGGCGAACAGGACAATTTGGCACCCACAGCCAGAACTTTGGGCTCTGCACTTATGGTCCCTCGACGGGAGCCGGTTAACCTCCCCGGGGACGTGTTGAACACCATCTCTCAGGCGAGAGCTCCGTCTACAAGACGTCTCTATGCCCAGAAATGGTCAATCTTTGTTGATTGGTGCTCTGCACGCAACATAGATCCAGCGGAGTGTGACGTATCTCCGATACTGTCCTTTCTCCAAGAGCGTTTGAATTCAGGGCGAGCCCCTTCAACGCTCAAAGTTTACGTAGCAGCCATCGCAGCGTTTCACTCTCCTATCGCTGGCCAGTCAGTGGGGAGAAACGGCCTAGTGGTGCGATTCTTGAGGGGTGCTAGGCGATTGAATCCTCCTCGCCCCCTCACTGTTCCCACCTGGGACCTATCTATGGTCCTCAGGGCTCTCAAAGGACATCCCTTTGAGCCGCTGTGCTCAGCTAACCTCAAGCCCCTGACGCTTAAGACCGCTCTGCTACTGGCTTTAGCATCGGTGAAGCGTGTCGGCGATCTGCAGGCCCTCTCTGTGAGCCCTGCTTGCCTTGAATTTGGGCCCAACGACTCTAAGGTCGTGCTGAAACCCAGGCATGGCTACGTCCCCAAGGTGCTCTCGACTCCGTTCAGAGCACAAGTTATCTCCCTCTCTGCGCTCCCTGTCTCGTCAGAAGAGCAAGAGCTGGAGTTGCTCTGCCCTGTTAGGGCATTGAGAACTTATGTAGAGCGATCACAGCCTTTCCGGCTATCAGATCAGCTCTTTGTTTGCTTTGGCGGCCGCACCAAAGGGTCTCCGGTCTCAAAGCAACGCCTCTCGCGTTGGATTGTTGACGCCATAGCTCTTTGTTACTCCTCCATGGGCTCAGAATGCCCCATAGGAGTTAGAGCTCACTCCACTAGAAGTATGGCCTCTTCTTGGGCCTGGTCCAGTGGAGTTTCTATCAAAGACATCTGTGAGGCGGCCGGCTGGTCCTCGCCGTCCACCTTTGTCAGATTTTACCAGCTGGACGTTCCGACTTTGCAAGCTCGGGTCCTATCGGTGTGATGCAGCGGCCTCTTTGAGCCCCGCCTCAAAACCGGTTCAGGAGTTTCTCCTCTTGTAGTGTAACTTGGGTTCGACGGCTTCTGCCTTCTCACTAGTTTCGTGGACCCCCCTGGTGTCCCAAACTTGTCCAGTCGTTCCCTTCCGTGGCACGGCGCGGTTGAATTCGTTCCCCATACGCAGTACGAGTGAAGTATCGAAAGGGAACGTACTCGGTTACTAACGTAACCTCGGTTCCCTGAGATACGGAACGAGTACTGCGTTACTTGCCGTGCCACGAGGCTGCGGCTTCAGGGTCGTCGCTTCAGTCGATATGGCCTGAATTCCTATGGCGAAACGCCTGCTTATATAGCACTGTACCCCGCCCCTTTTGGCGGGAAAATTCGCGCGCTTTCTCGCCATAGGTCGCGCAGCTATGCCGCGCCGTCATTGGTTCAACAACTTCTCATGAGTGAACCAATGACGATGCAGTTACACTGCGTTATTGAAAAAAGGCTTCAGTGACGGGGAAAAAGGGAGACTTTTCCCCATACGCAGTACTCGTTCCGTATCTCAGGGAACCGAGGTTACGTTAGTAACCGAGTACGATTCCTAGCATTAAGCTACCTGAAATGGTTGGAGTGCAGTGTTCAGCTGTATGCATGCATGTATGTTGCAGAATGCTAGCACTGACACTTGTATAAGATGGAGCAAACTACAAGACCAGCACCGCAGTCTCCCTTCTTTCTCTGCTTAGAGGGTGCCAGTTTATCAGATGCCATTATAGGTGAAATTCTGAACTACAAAAAAATGATTTTTTCTTGTAAAATGTACTCCAATAATCGTTTTATTTATGACTTACAACTTTTTATGACAAAAAAAACAAAAAAACAAACAAAACAAAACAAACAAAAAAAAATTCTTACAGTATGGGTGACACTTTACAATAAGGTTCCATTCCATAAACTAGCAATGAACAATACTTGTAAAGCTTTTGTTAGTATTAGTTAATGTTAATTTCAACATTTACTAATACATTTTTAAAATCAAAAATTGTATCTGTTAATATTATTTAATGGACTTGAGCTAACATGAATAAACAATGAACAGTTGTAATAATATTGACTAATTACTGAATAAATACTGTAACAAATGCATTGCTCAATTTAGGTAATGTTAATGCATTAATTTTTGTTAACTACCTGGACCTTATGGTGGCACAGTGGTTCAGTAGTTAGCGCTGTTGCCTCATGGCAATAAGTACCCTGGTTTTAGTCCCAGCTGAGCCAGGAGTCCTTTCTTTGCATGTCCTCCCTATCTCAGCATGGGTTTCCCACACAGTCCAAAGGCATGCAGGTTAGGTGAACTGAGAGCCCTGTGATGGGCTGGCCATCTGTCCAGGGTACTTTCCCCTGCCTCTAGCCTAGGAAACTGGGATAGGCTCCAGTCCTATGACTTAGAAGGTCGTATAAGGAATAAAGACAGAGAATGGGACCAGTTCAATCAAATTCAAAGCCAGCATTGCACAAATCATTTTTTAAATAAATAAATACTGTAAAAAATAGTAACAGGTTTAAAATATTTACTAAATTAAAAGAAACATTTTAAAGGGGACCTATTATGCCCCATATAATACAATAATATAATATAATATATATAATAATATAAGTCTTTGGTGTCCCCAGAATGTGTCTGTGAAGTTTCAGCTCAAAATCCTCCACAGATCATTTATTATAGCTTGTCAAATTTGCCCCTATTTGGGTGTGAGCAAAAACACACCGTTTTTGTGTGTGTCCCTTTAAATGCAAATGAGCTGCTGCTCCCAGCCCCCTTTCCAGAAGAGGGCAGAGCTTTAACAGCTCAACAACAACAAAGCTGGAGAATCTCACGCAGCCAAAATGAGGATTGTCAGTAATGGTGTTCAGCCTTACATTGTTCATGTGCCGTCATGTTAATCTTTTGTGCAAATCCAGTGTTGAATTGACCCTCTTTTGTGAAGCAATCCAGTGTAAAATGACGTCATGTCAACAACACTCTACTACAACAACTCTTCCTCTTCTCTAAAGCAGCTCAACATGGCCCCTCCCCCTTTGTTGCATGTTCTCAGGGGCGGGGTTTATGTAAATTTTAGGATTTGTGATGTCACCAACCCGGGAAGTAGCTTGTCCCTACCAGCCGTTTGTTGCAGTCCTTAAAAAGCGATTTCTGTAAAAGAAAATATCTCTCTTTGCATTGAACTTTGAGCGTCGTAACTTTGCAGATATTGTTTATGCTCAAACAGCAACATTGCACACTAACTAAAGTTAAAAAAAGAGTGAAATCATGGTCAAGGACCTTTTATTGTTTACATTTTATTGTTTACAGTGCAGGTAAAATCATGTAACAGTGAAGGATGCACTATAAGACTATGTTTGCTAATTAAACTGAATTCTTAATTGTTTTCTACAGACAAAATGACATTGCTCTCATGATTTTAATTGTTAGATACAGCTGAAAAGGTCAAGACCATAAGGTGAGGCCTCCTTAGACAAGTTTTCACACCCAAAGTCACTGAATTTGTGCTTCTAATGGTCTAAAAAATGTGGCACTTTTCACATTTGTGGAAAGTGTGAGTTGTCTGTGTAGGCAGTAAATAGCAAGGCAGCTCATTGGGTTTGGGAACAGAGTTACAGAGAGCCCCATGAGGATGGCTGCAACTCAGCATCTTAATAGTGTGAGACAGAGAGCGAGAGAGGAAAAAATGTGCCCGGGCTGTATGATTAGGCAAGATAACATTTCCCTTCTGATCAGCATCAGTGCTGTAATCCCTACTGCAACTCACTGTCTCATTATCAGAGCCTCCGAGCAAGATGTGCAATTAACATTCTTCACACATTACATCTCACATCAAGTCATCAGCTCAGAGTTCAGGCCCAGTTAATGTAAATGTTAGCTCTTCCTGATTGCTGACATATTTTGCTGTGTCAGTATAGCAGAGTGTTGTTCCAGCTGTGAAGAGGTTGGTGAGTAATGTCTGAAACAGCCATTGGAGACATGAATGTCTGTGTTGGGAATGCAATAGACCTATCCCAAAATGAAGGCAGTGAGAGGAATTTTGTATTAACAGGGAGTGATAGTGTAAGAGAGATTCAGTTCTAGAGGCAGAGTAAAAACTAAATCAGTTGCGCACTATATAAACCCAAAAGCAATTAATTCAGGGTCATTCTGCAGGGTGAGTGCAATTTGTTTCCTTCATGCATTTTTCATTTTTCAGTCAACTAAAACTGAAAACTAGCAAAATGAAACAGGGAGCATAAACAGACATAAAACGTTCTAGACCAATTCTTGAACGAATCATTCTTTTAAGCCGGTAACCAGTCGAGCTGGTTCACAGAATCTAAGTTTAATTCCAGGTTGATGATGCAAGAGCACACCCGAAGCATAGGTGTAAATCGTGGGGTGGTAACAATAAAAAAAGCGTTTTAAGTTTAGAAACATTTTGAGTCCCCCCTTTAGGCCTGGAGAGCATTGTGTCCCAGTCCAGAACACAGCCAGACCTATGGCGCTTTTCCAATGCGTGGTACGACTTGGCTCGGCTTGGTACGGCACAGCTTGGTTCGGCTCGCTTTACAGTGGAAAAGCGCCAAAAAGGGAGCTGTACCAAATCATATCATGCAGTGACTAGAGACCGAATCAGAGAATGAGGACAAGCTAATTGACTTCAATGAGGAAGTAATGTCTCCCACCCTATCCCACCCGGTACCTTCAACATCGCTGTTTTCAGACAGCACAAATGACTATTTGGACTATGATTCCCTCTTTTCAGTAATCTGCATAAACTGTGTTATTCTTACCATTGCTCTGTCAACACTGGTTACATCGCGAAGCTCAGCCAGTCCTCCAGCCCCACCACTGCCGGATGTCTACTGCCCTGCGCCATCTCCAGGGAGTCCTTGTGACATCGAGCCGCAGATCGTGCATCCACCAGCAGCGGATCCTGTGGCTCCACCTCCCGCCTTCGACCTCTTTGCTCCATCTCGACCTGTCGGCTCCACCGGGTCTCCTCCCATCTTCGGCTCCAGCGGGTTCCCTCGTTCTGCCGGCTCCACCTTGGTCAGTCATCACTCTGCTTCTGCCACAGACTTGTGGGTCGTCCACTGCGCTCCATCCCTCCACCCCTATGGCTGTAGCGGGCTCTTCCTTCCCCTCGGCGTCACCTCTGTCCTTTGTCACATTGGCTCCGCCTTAGCCGTTGCATCGCTGAGATCTCCCTCGGCTCTCCGCCTGCACCTATAGATCCAGCCGCCGAGTCTCTGTCGGACGTCCCCCAGATGTTGTCAGTCACCACTACACCATCTTGGCTCCTCCTCGACTCCGCTGTGGTTTGTCGGCACTGGGGAGCTCTGGATCTGCGCCACCAAGCAACCTACATCTGTGCTTCAGGGAGTTTGTTGTCATCCCTTCACCATCACGTCATTCCAGCCTCTTGCCATCACTTCGCCATCTCCTCTTCCACCTTCTAAACCCCCTCCAGACCTCCCTTTGTTGTTCCATTATGGTGCAAGCTCACGCTTTGCCGGAGGGGGGTGTACCGTCACAGTTACGTTTGGTTTGTCTTAGTTTTCATGGACTTTCAGTTTGTTTTCAATTGTCACGCGTCATCTTTGTTCAGATTCTCGCCACTCATCTGTCTCCTTGGTTGCCATCATAATTAGTTTGTATGTGTCAGCTGTGTTTGATTTAATCATCCTCATTTGTGTTCTCTATGTTCTTCCCTCACAGTCCTTCAGTGTTTAGTCTATGTTACATTTAGTGTGTGTTGCCCTGTCTGTCACAGTGTTATTTGTATTATCCACATTAAACCTTCATGTTGGAAATATATTTGTCTGCCTTCCTGCAACCACCATTGACTTCCATAGTATTTTTTACTAATATGGAAGTCAGTGGCTACTGTCAACTGTTTGGTTACCAACATTCTTCAAAATATCATCTTTTGAGTTCAACAGAAGAAAGAAACTCTTACAAGTTTGGAACAACTTGAGGGTGAGTAAAATTTTTTGCTCCCGTTTCATGCATAGAATGACCCTTGAACTTGAACTGACTTGATAATATTCCAGGGCATATTTATAAATCTATTACAAATGTCTGCAGAAACAGAGAGAGAAGTTGAGATTTTCCAGTTAAATTGAAGCAGAAGATGCCTTGGAGTAATATTACAGCTGCAATCCATATCTGATTATACCACTAGACTCATCTCCCACACAGTGCTGCATTGTGTATTCCATAGCTTCCTCTGTTTTGTTTGATAATAATGCACACCAAAAATTGCTCATTTCAGAATTCCCAAACCGGGGAGATATGGTTGGCCCTGTAAGTCCAGAAATCTCATTACAGCTTGCTTCATATTTCTCTAGTTAAAGTGCACACTCATTTGCAAACTTCATGTCTCAAAGCCAGCCATCCTTTAAATTGGTTTTCGAATGCACATTTTTCAAATTTCATTTATTTCTGTGCTAGATTGAAGAGAGTCGTTTGAGGGGACGGACAGAATGAGAGAGCGATAGATTCAGGCTGCTGTAGGGAAAGTGGTATCAGACAAAGGGTGGTATGGCAGTCATTTCTTTATTTCACCGTCTTTATCAGTCTTCCACTATTCCACTATCTTATATCCTTCCATTGTTGGCTGACTTTTGTTGGGATTTTTGGTCCAGGCCAACACAACACTCTCCTCCTCTGATTACACTAGAGAGAAAACTAGGTTTTGTGTATTGGTTGCACTGAAGAGAGCTCTGGATACACCATATCTTGTTGCAAAGTGTCTGGCACTGAAAACTAACAGTTCATAGTCTGTTACCATCAGTATTGGGGAAGCTACTTTGAAACTGTAGTTTTTCAAGTTACTCGTAATTGAAAGTAATTCAAGCTACTCATTTGAAAAGGTATAGTTAGCTACACTACAAAGTAATAGCAAAAATCAACCAACAACACTGAGGTTCATGGTAATTTAGTCAGAGACAATTCCAACAAAACAGGCACAGAATAAATTATTCTAAATAAATAAAAAAATACTTACTAGATTACACACTTAATTGTACACCTTGTCCCAGTAAGAGTGAAAATGTCATTTTCCTGAGTTTCTCATTAAAGTGTTACACTTTATTTTTTTGTTGCCCTTTGTTACAGTGTAATTATACAAATAAGTACTGTGTAATATTAATTAACACATACTTACTATATAATTTTGGTTAGTTTTGGTTTAAGGGTTGTTTTTTTGTTGTTGTTGTTGTTGTTGTTGTTTTTTTTTTTTGGATCTGACATCCTAAGGTACAACAAAACATTTTTTTTTTCTCCTATTCTGTGAATTTTGCCCATTTTCATTCACTTGTTACCACTGTTTTTCTGCCACCACAATGTGCACACAGCTGCAAGTGACATAACTGTGACATCTGCTCCCAAATCGTAATGCATACATACATATATACAAAAAAAAAACCAATTCCTAGTCCTAGAAATGCAAAACTGCAGTCTCCGCTATACCTCTGTAGTGGACATTATATTTTAGTGATTTTCTCTGACATCATACATGTCACAGTTTTAAGTCTGGTTGTCCTGTAAAGAGCACATTCAGCACATGAGCACATGCTTTGCAGAGATACCACATTTTTAGAGGTTTCACCATTACAACAACAACTTCTTGGTCTTTCAATATGACTGAAAATGAAAATTAGCACTCTTATGGAAATATGATATTTTGTAATTGATGATATTTTGTAATTATCATTTAAATCTGATTAATTTTCAAATTGTTTGTTATAAATCAACATCTCAGGAAAATATTATGGGGTTTCAAATCAAAATATGACTTTCTCTAATGAAACAGGACATTGATTTCATATATGACCTTTGTAGAGGACACCAGGACTTAAATCATGATTATCAGGCATTTTAGGAGATACAACAAGTGAATGGGGAAAGAAATTATATATAAATATTCCTAATTATTAAATATTATTATGAAAATGTTATTACTCCCATTATTACACTTCTTTTTTCATTACATGTTGCTCCAAGAACACATTCATATGCAAATTAGATAAAGTGTATAGATACATTGTATTGAATGGGAAAATCCATGTATGACTATTTTACCCACATATATACAAGTAAAATGGTATATCAATTAATTCCATTATATCTTTCATAACATAGTTGAGAATCATCTTTATACAAAGTTTTGTTTCAAACAATCCTGAAGCCTAAAAATTAATTGGTGATTAAAACAAAAATCCCATTGTTTTTGCCTATACATGTCATTTCATGCCATGCTATTTTTTAAACAACTTAGTCCTGGTGTCCAGAGGACATAGCATAACATATGAATAAAATATAATTTTTTTTTAAAAAAAATGTTATTTTTTGATTTGTTTCTTATGCTCTAAACAATATAATGCATGAAGAAATACTAAATTCAAAAAAACTTTTTTTTCTGGGTCTCAGGAGGCTATTCCTGTATGAAAGCACATACCTCACTGTCACTCTTTATCTGGTCTCCATTTTGGTTAACTATACATACCCTACTGGGAAAAAATGGTTTTGTAACAATTTTCACTTAGAAATTGTTAGTGAATTTACAAATTCACAAATAAACGGCAAGTAACACACTGAATAAAACGTGAAGTAGAAAAACTTAAAATTGTTTTTTTGTAAAACGTACTCTATAATCTTTTTTTAAAATTATTATTTACATGTTTGAGCAATGAATTTAGACTGCTCATTTCTATCTATTGCTATTTATCACATATCAACACTTGCAATGTCCCACAAATAATCATTTTCCATTTCACTGCTAGTGTCTGTGGCTTGGCAGCGAAATCTAATATGAGCAATAATGGGTAAGCATTTGGGCGTCTACTGTGAAAAGTCAGACCTTTCTGGAAATAGGCCATATCAGATTGTCATGGGGACTGAGCTTTGCTCTGTTGTCACTAAAGTGTTTAGACAGTCTCTGAAGCCAGAGCTCCACTACACCACAGACAGAACAAGAGGGTTCAGAAGTCCAGTGTTCAGTCAAACCATAATAAATAGCACAGTATTTAAATGTGCAGGCTTAGCATTTTTATTATTCCCCTCAAAATGTGTCTCAAAAAGGAATACATAAATGTTTTACAGAAATAGTATGTCAGAAAACAGGACACTCAACAACTATGATGACAAACAATTGTTCAGTTACAGACATGGAGATTTGCTATTGCACCGTATATGCACTAAACAAGAGGAAAGATGGGTGAGGCACAAATGGCTTCAATAAATAGACTGAAATGCATGTTTTGGCAGCTTTCTCAACTGTGGTCTCATAGCTGTGGTATGAAAAGCTGAGCTGTGGATAATATTTGAAGGATGTGTATTATATAAACTGGTCTTATTAAAATGTTGCTAGAGATTTTACACCACAGGAGCCCTATAATCTCAAGATAAAAGACAATCCTCTCTGGGAAAAGGCACAACTAATGTCGGTTGAAGCCAGGATAGTTCCTATCTTGCTTACTTCCTAACCTAACACTGATAAAAGTGTTGCTCGTGGTTCAGAAAAAAAGTAAGCACTATCATAAAGGATCTGTGCCATTAAACAGTGAAAGTAAGTCGTGTTCCTGGATAATCATCTTCTGTTGAACATTTCTGTCAAATAAATGTAGTTGTAATCCTCCCCCAAATTCCAAATTCTCTATTTCTAACCATAAAGTACCCTGTAAAGATGCTGTGTCATGCACATTTCACAAGATGTAATATAAGTCTCTGGTGTCTCCAGAATGTATCTGTGAAGTTTCAGCTCAAAATCCCCCACAGATCATTTATTATAGCTTGTTAAATTTGCCTCTATTTAGGTGTGAGCAAAAACACGCCATTTTTGTGTGTCCCTTTAAATGCAAATGAGCTGCTGCTCCCGTCCCCTTTCCAACAGAGGGCGGAGCTTTAACAGCTCAACAACAACAAAGCTGGAGAATCTCACGCAGCCAAAATGAGGATTGTCAGTAACGGTGTTCAGCCTTACATTGTTCAAACCGGAGTCGACACTGATGGAGAGACTCAGGAAGAAGTTACAACTTTTAGAATGAAACTGGACGTTTCTGAATGGTTAGTGGATACATTGATGTAGTTGCTGTGGAGTTGATTCAACTCATCCACTAGCATGTGCCGTCATGTTCATCTTTTGTGTTGAATTGACCCTCGTTTGTGAAGCAGTCCGGCGTAAAATGACGGCATGACAACAACACTCTACTACAACAACTCTTCCTCTTCTCTAAAGCAGCCCAACATGGCCCCGCCCCCTTTGTTGTGTGTTCTCGGGGGCGGGGTTTATGTAAATTTTAGGGTTTGTGATGTCACCAACCCCAGAAGAAGCTCGTTGTAGTCCCTACCAGCCATTTGTTGTAGTCCCTACATAATGTTATTTCTGTAAAAGAAAATATTTATCTTTGCATTGAACTTTGAGCGCTGTAACTTTGCAGATGTTGTTTATGCTCAAAAAGCAACATTACACACTAACTAAAGTTAAAAAAGTGTACATTCGTAAGTTGAATCCACTTGGTTCAGAAGTTAGAGGGTACATAATGTATTTCGCAAGCCACCATTAGCCTAGGAAAGTAGGAGACTTGTAAAGTGCCTCTATTATGTGTTTAATGCATAAATGGAGTTATTGTCTCCCAAAAGAAAGAAACGATACGGAGCCTGAAACAAGTCGTCAGTAATTCCAGTCTTACTTTCTGCACAAACCTATGTAGGCATAATGCAAGTCTATATTTTTCATTGGCTGCCCACAAACATCTACTTTGACCATAAAACACTATAGCTGTAATTGAGGCGTGGAAAAGTTTGGTTTGTGTTGATGCTTTTTTTCTGTGCTCTGAAAACAAATCCACTTGTATGCACTTCCATGAGGACGAGGACTCAGACTTAAATGGATTCGGTAAAAACAACACTTTTGTTACAGTTTGTATCACTGCGTATCAAGTGCTGAGGAAGATCTGAAGCTGACATTCAGATATGGAAAAGGGAGTTAAGCAGGGACTGTAAGCAATAGAGAAATCACAACAGACTGAGAATTTTTTTTTTTTTAAACTTGGATGCATGTTAACCTATTTTTGGAGACCCCCAAATCAAAATTAGTAACTTTTAAAATAGCATATGACAGATGCATTGCATGTGGATCTCTTCTGGAAGACTCACTGGAGGCAGAAGCGTGGAGGGCATGCTAAATTATAGAGGTGAGAGGCAGGCAGAAAGAACGCATGCAAACTAAAGCATAGTAGCCTGGGCCCGGTTTTTCAAAAGAAATCCACTAGGATTTTGGATAACGGATTGGATCAAATCTTGAAAATGTGTTTTTCAAAAGAAAAAACGGATTACATAATCGGATTAGATCACGTAATCCAATCTTGGTTTTGATCCGGATCAAACCTTTAGTTTGGGTTTTTCAGAACTTTTTTGTAGGATTTGGATCACTTTGATCCAAAAAAACAGGATTATCCTGATCCCAACAGGGGGTAGGATTTCAAGGTGGATTCCAGGAGGAAAATGTAGTAAAACTTTAAAACTAGTCAAAAAATACAACATTTTTATCATGTAATATACATACACATTTTTATCTTGCTCTTGATTAGTTTAACTGTTAAAGTAATAAATTAAATGCAGACATTAGTCTACATATTTAGCCTTTCGGTAACCTACTCTAAAGTAAAAAGAAATTTTGGTGCCATAAAACAATCCCTAAACAGCTGTAAATATCTAACAAAAATATATTTAATTCAAAACCCATATTCTTTCTATCAACATGTCCCTTTAGGGCCTCCGTTGTCAGGGTTCTGTCACTTCGGTCTAGTTTATTTCTTGGTTTTGTGACAGAGCTCTGACACTCCCGTTCTTGTCGTGTTTTTGTGTGAGCGTACGGTCTCAAGTGTTCTCGGGGCCGTGCGGTCTCTTGTCTGCGTGCCTTGTTTCATGTTGGGAGTGTGGCGTTCGGATCCCGGCACTCGTGTCTAGTTTGGTTTCGGTTTCGTGTCGGGATTCGGACACTCACGCTCCCAGTCCTGTCTTTATTGTGAGCGCACGGTTTGTGTGTACTTTCACTTGCCGTGCGCTCTTGTCTCATGTTTTGTGTAGCACGCGGTTATTTCCACCTGCCGCGTGCTTTCATGTTGTGTTGTTGTTTTGTGTAGCACGCGGTTATTTCCACCTGCCGCGTGCTTTCATGTTGTGTTGTTGTCTTGTGTAGCACGCAGTCTGTGTTTCACGGGCTGCGTGCTCTCATGTCGTCTTGTTTTGTGTGAACACGTGGCTTATGAGTTTTCATAGTCACGTGTTCATGTCTCGTCTTGTGTAAGCACATGGCTTGTGATTTGTCTTCATTGGCCATGTGCTTGTGTCTTTGTTTTGTTTGGTGTGAGCACATGGCTTGTCATGTGTTTCTTTGTGCCATGTGCTCTCATGTCTATTGTCTTGACCCCGCCCACCTTGTTACCTGATTATTGGTTGATTTGCCCCACCTGTCCTCCCTCATTACCTGCCTCATTTGCTCTCCTATTTATTCTCCTTGTGTTTGCAGTCCTGTGCTGGTTCGTTGTCGTATTTCTCCTTGTGTGTCGTCAAGTCTAGTCAAGTCAGTCCCTGTCTAGTCAGTCAAGTCAAGTTTAAGTTATAGTCTGTTTTCCCCCTCGGGGTTGTTTTTGTTGTGTTTTTGTTTTTATTTTTATTAATAAAGCCCTTCCTTTCCTGCAATTGAGTCCTCGCTCCTTCCCTTCCAAAAACCTGACAGAACGAACCAGCCGATTGAGGACTCAGCAGAAGGATGGGCATCTTCCTTTTTCCATCTCTCAGCCCCTCCGCTCAGCTGATGGTGGATCAGCGCAGCAAGCTCCTCTCTCTTCGGCAAGGGGGAGCCAGCATTAAGGAGTTTGCTCACCTGTTCGTGCTCACAGCGGAGGGGCTCAACATCAGCGACGCAGCGCTCAAGGACATTTTTAACAGCAGCCTTAATGAGCCCGTCAGCGCCTGGGAGATGGGAATGCTGGGGATTTTGTCTTTCTGGCAGTTTGTGGGGTTTGTTTACAACCGCGGAGAGGAGGGTGGCCTTCCCCCTCTTGGTCCACCTCCCATTCCCCTCACAAGCTGCCAAGTCCCCAGTCCTCCAATGACCTCTTCGGGGAGAGAGAGGAGGAGGAAGAACAGGTCAGCCTCATCTGCCACCTGCCCAGAGGTGGCTGAACCCACTGCAGCCCTTCCAGTGGTTGCTGTGACCGCTGCAGCACTCCCAGAGCTGACCAAGGAAGCTGCAGCGCCCACAGAGGTAGGCACAGTGCCACCTCCTCGCCCACGTAAACGGAGGAAGAGGAAGAAGCCTTCCTCCAACCCTCAAGGCCCGGAGGCCTTCCCAGAGCCCGCTGTAGGCCCGGAGGCCTTCCCAGAGCCCGCTGTAGGCCCGGAGGCCTTCCCAGAGCCCGCTGTAGGCCCGGAGGCCTTCCCAGAGCCCGCTGTAGGCCCGGAGGCCTTCCCAGAGCCCGCTGTAGGCCCGGAGGCCTTCCCAGAGCCCGCTGTAGGCCCGGAGGCCTTCCCAGAGCCCGCTGTAGGCCCGGAGGCCTTCCCAGAGCCCGCTGTAGGCCCGGAGGCCTTCCCAGAGCCCGCTTCAGGCCCGGAGACCTTCCCAGAATTCCCTAGTCCAGTGGTCCCAGAGGAAATCGAGCCGCAGGCTCTCCCAGTCAGTCCTGTCATGGCCAAGAGGGCTGTCTTCGCCTTTTATGTTTTGGCTGTTCTGCGTGCCTGGAGAACGCACTCAATTTCTTTTGACCACGGACCAGTGTGCCAGCCCGAGCAGCCCGCTGCCATCCCTGATACGGCCACGGAGGCCGCCACCGAGCAGCCCGCTGCCATCCCTGATACGGCCACGGAGGCCGCCACCGAGCAGCCCGCTGCCATCCCTGATATGGCCACGGAGGTCGCCACCGAGCAGCCCGCTCTCCCTGATATGTCCATGGAGGCCATTGAAGCCACCCTCTCCTGTTATGGCTTCGCCCTTCTGTGTGTCTGGGCCACACACACATCCTTCCAGGCTTCCTTAGCTCCAGTCCTGACGTTCCCAGAGTCAGCCATCACCACAGAGACCGTTTCGGAGTCTGCTCCTGTCCCAGAGACTTGTCCGCCTAGTGCCCACTACACTGGCTGTGCATCACTTGGTGTAGTCGTCTTTGTGGTGTTCCCCTTCCTCACCCAGGTTCCTGTCCTGCTCAAGTCTCACCAGCCTGCTGTGTTGGCTCTGTCCTTTCCGCCTTCCCTGTCACCTCCACCCAAGCCGTCTGTCCAGCCGGCGCCAGTCAAGCCGTCTACCCAGTCGGCGCTGCCCAAGCCGTCTGCCCAGCCGGCGCCGCCCGAGCGCCTTGCCCTGCCAGCGCCTGCCAAGCTGTCTGCCCTTCTGGAGTCTGCCTGGATGGTCCCTCCAGTACCACCCTGGCCCTCAGCCAGGACCCCAGACCAGCTGAAGCCCCCCTGGTCTGTCCCGCCGGTCCCGCCCTGGTCTGTCCCGCCGGTCCCGCCCTGGTCTGTCCCGCCGGTCCCGCCCTGGTCTGTCCCGCCGGTCCCGCCCTGGTCTGTCCCGCCGGTCCCGCCCTGGTCTGTCCCGCCCTGGTCTGTCCCGCCCTGGTCTGTCCCGCCCTGGTCTGTCCCGCCGGTCCCGCCCTGGTCTGTCTCTCCAGCTCCTCCCTGGCCCTCAGCTGGGACCCCAGACCTGCCTGAGCCTCCCTGGCTCAACCCTCCCATCCCACCCTGGTTTCCTTAAAGACATTCTGTTTTGTTTGTTTTTTGCTGACTGACTTGGCTCCCCTCCCTCCCTCCCCTCGTTGTCTTTGTGTTCTGATTTTCTGTCATGTTGTCTTGTTGGTGTGTTTTTGTCTTGTGTCGTGTATGTTGTCATGTTTGTCTTGTGTCCCTCGTAAGGGACGCCAGGGGGCGTCCCTTTAGAGGGGGGGTAGTGTCAGGGTTCTGTCACTTCGGTCTAGTTTATTTCTTGGTTTTGTGACAGAGCTCTGACACTCCCGTTCTTGTCGTGTTTTTGTGTGAGCGTACGGTCTCAAGTGTTCTCGGGGCCGTGCGGTCTCTTGTCTGCGTGCCTTGTTTCATGTTGGGAGTGTGGCGTTCGGATCCCGGCACTCGTGTCTAGTTTGGTTTCGGTTTCGTGTCGGGATTCGGACACTCACGCTCCCAGTCCTGTCTTTATTGTGAGCGCACGGTTTGTGTGTACTTTCACTTGCCGTGCGCTCTTGTCTCATGTTTTGTGTAGCACGCGGTTATTTCCACCTGCCGCGTGCTTTCATGTTGTGTTGTTGTTTTGTGTAGCACGCGGTTATTTCCACCTGCCGCGTGCTTTCATGTTGTGTTGTTGTCTTGTGTAGCACGCAGTCTGTGTTTCACGGGCTGCGTGCTCTCATGTCGTCTTGTTTTGTGTGAACACGTGGCTTATGAGTTTTCATAGTCACGTGTTCATGTCTCGTCTTGTGTAAGCACATGGCTTGTGATTTGTCTTCATTGGCCATGTGCTTGTGTCTTTGTTTTGTTTGGTGTGAGCACATGGCTTGTCATGTGTTTCTTTGTGCCATGTGCTCTCATGTCTATTGTCTTGACCCCGCCCACCTTGTTACCTGATTATTGGTTGATTTGCCCCACCTGTCCTCCCTCATTACCTGCCTCATTTGCTCTCCTATTTATTCTCCTTGTGTTTGCAGTCCTGTGCTGGTTCGTTGTCGTATTTCTCCTTGTGTGTCGTCAAGTCTAGTCAAGTCAGTCCCTGTCTAGTCAGTCAAGTCAAGTTTAAGTTATAGTCTGTTTTCCCCCTCGGGGTTGTTTTTGTTGTGTTTTTGTTTTTATTTTTATTAATAAAGCCCTTCCTTTCCTGCAATTGAGTCCTCGCTCCTTCCCTTCCAAAAACCTGACATCCGTAGAGCACTAGAAATCCAGATTTGGTGATCCTGAAAAGTTCCTATCCGGATCAGATTGATCCAATCCGACGTTGCTTTAAAAAAACTGGCTCCAAAAGTAAGCTGGATTACGTGATCACGGATCGCAAAAAAAGGATTACTAAATCCGGATCAATTTTATCCAGATTAAACCTTTTGAAAAACCGGGCCCTGGTGCCTACAAGGAAGTTAATTGTGCAAAAGAAGCTTGTTGTCAGCAAAGTATGTTATTTGCATCATAGTGTTCACGACTAGTTGTATCATTCGCGTCTTATTGATTTGGGGGTGAAATATGACCTAGACAGGTTTTGTGAGATTGTTTTATTTAAACAACACATAAGCTTAGACCTTTACGGAACATGTTCATGTTCAATCCAGCTACAGAATCTGTTCCCACACTCACAGACAGTGCGAGAGCATGTGTTCAGGCATGGAGAGACAGACAGAGATAGAGAGGAACAGAGAGAAATGTATACTCTTGAACTGGCTCTAGGAAGGGGTGGTGTGTATGTACACTGTAAAAAGAACATCAGACTCATCAAGATGGCCTTGGACAACTACAAAGGAGACATTTGCAATAGAGGAATTCAACTGTGAATTTTCACAATAGCTTTGCTATTATTTTGGCAGATGTAGAGTGAGACTGAAACGAATACTATTGAATTTCAAAGGTTATGCAAGATATCTAAGGTTTCTTAGTTTTAGGACAAAGAAAGCATCATGTCGTCTGCGAGATCTGGGACACGCAGAACAAACACTTTGAATATTTGCTATGGATTTAAGAAGTTTCTACCTTCATCGATGCTGCTAAAAACTCACTGAGTATAAAAGAAATGTGAAGGTCAGAACAACAAAAAAACACTGCAGACATTTTTAGCATCGTTTTGTGAGTGTGTATTGTGATGGAAACTGGGTTGGAGCGAATCAATATTTCAAGAGTCCTGAGACTGTTGTTAGACTGTGCTGCAGGACAGAATTAAGTATTTAATGCATTGGATGGGAACAGTCTCTATACGTCAAAATTGTTCTTATTACTTCTAGCAAGTTCTGTCCTGATTTACAGACACAAAAAATGTACAGATTAAATTGCATGTGAGAACATCTGTCCCACACACAAATGATGCCTCTTTACTCTACTGTTAGACTATTAGGAAAGAACTGATATGCCATTTGCTGAGTTATTTGACATGTACTGTAGTTGCAAAGTTACTCATAGTAGAATTTCTAAAGTGCACAATCGAAATAAAGTGTAGCCCTCATTGAATCTATAGTACATATCAAGTGATCTAGGCTGCCAGTATGGAACAGAAGCTTTGGATATAGTTTGCCTTCTTGGGACCCCAAGACAACACACATCCTTAGGGTGATGCAACCGCGAACACGAACGGACCAACAAGCCCCCGCTGTCGGACCGAGGAGGAGGGGTCCACTTCCGCTACCTTGCACCGGGCCGCACCCCGTGCTTGGGACGGCCCTGAGCTCTTATCATGTGAACATCTGCAGCAGCTGGAGAACAGCCTGCTCTGGCGCAGTGAAGCCTGCATTTTTCTGCCTCTTCTGGTGTGTGAAGAGTGTTTAATGGCAGATGAGCCTTGTCTGTGCATGCCTGTGTAAAATATCTCTGATCTAATGAGTCAGAGGGGAATCAGCGATGCTTAAACTCTACATCAGTGGTTCTCAACTGGTGGGTTATGAGCCATAAATGCATCACAGGCCTGGTCAGATTGAGGAAACAACGATGCTAAATGCAAATGATAAAATTGTACACTTAATCTTACAAACTTTTAAAAAGGAGAAGAAAATGCTTCCCATGTTGACATCAAAGGCTGTGAAACTGTGATATTTTAATGCAAATTTTGGTGTCAGTTGATAGAAGCTACACAAATGGATAAGTTGCATTGAAAACTATCAACGGAACTTATGCAATGCCTTCTGAATTACTGGTTACTGCATGCATGAAATAATTGTTACAATAAGTTCCCATTGCTGCATTAACTAATATGGGTAACACTTTACTTGAAGGGGTGTGCATAAGACTGACAAGACACCTTCATAATCATGACGTGACACGTGTCATGAATATGAAGGAGGTTTTATGCATGTTTATGACAACTGTCATTAAGTGTCATTCACTCATTGTTTGTGATGTCCGAGTTATGACTTGACATAAACCAATACATCATAACCTGTCAGTGTCTTTGTCATGACAACTTGACATTACCAAGACAACATAACCTGTCATAAACATGACATAGCAGAGTAATTATCAAACTTAAACTACTTTGGTTTTTAACATTAACATTACATTACATTATTTTGGTAGCACTTCAGTATAGTAAACACATATATAAACTATTAACTATGACTTTTCTGTCAATAAACTCCTAATTTACTGCTTCTAAATATAGTTAATTGTTAAGTTTAGGTATTGGGTAGGATTAAGAATCTTGAATAAGGTCATGCAGAATAAGGCATTAATATGTGCTTAATAATTATTAATAAATAGTCAATATTCTAGTAATATGCATGATAATAGTAATAAGCAACTAGTTAAAAGACCCTAAAATAAAGTGTTACCATTATTTTATAACAGTGTCATTTTTTTAAGAAGTTTGAAATTGTCTATTATCTGACCTTCTGTTGGAGGAAACTTAAAAAAAAAATGAAATGAAAAATATTCATGACGCTGTTATAAAATTATTTGTCAGAGTATTGTCACTTAATGACATTTTAATGACAAGTTCAATTTGTACCACTGTACTTGAGGTCAAGATACATATTTATGACAATATTATAATGGCCACATGACAGCCAATGTCAAAACCAACCACATGACAGTTTAATGAAATGTTAACCCATAAAGCTAAATGATGTCAAGTTGTCATGACAAAGACACTGACAGGTTATGATGTATTGGTTTATGTCAAGTTGTCATAACTCGGACATCTCAAACAATGTCATCTTTGCATTAAAAATGACATAATCGAGCAAATGACACTTAACGACAGTTGTCATAAACATGCATAAAACCTCCTTCATATTCATGACACATGTTATGTCATAATTATGAAGGTGTCATGTCAGTCTTATGCACACCCCTTCAAGTAAAGTGTTACCCTAATATGCTCTAATAGATCTTTGATCAGTGTTCTGAAGCAAAACCAGTTTGTCTCTAATACCATTCACCTCAAGACTGGCCTGCAAAAAAGTTCTGAGAATAAGCAGCACAGACCAGTCAGGAAGGAGGATTGAGGTTGTCAGATATGGGAATAATTCAGATATTGTTTGTGGTGGAGTGAATTAAATGTGATAAGTGGTGATGTCACAATCGTGTTGCATTGTGGTATGTGGAGCTGCCTGAAGTGTACATAATCGAGGTCTGTACATATAAACTTCCCTCGCCCACTTCACGAAGTGGAACGCACTTCAAGTGGTCAAACCAACATGCAGAAAAAACAAAACAAAAAGGAAATGATATCTTAGCGCCCCTGCGGACCCTCATGACTGTGTGTCAAGGTCAATAATTCTCTTAAAATATCAGATAATTTCACCTTTTCAGTGTATATACATTTTTTTTGTTGTTTTTTCAAAACAATTATTAAGACATACACATGTATTCAAGTTGTGAAGAAAATACGGTCCCACTTTATATTAAGTGGCCTTAACTACTATGTACTTGCATCAAAAAATAAGTACAATGTACTTATTGGGGTCATATAGTATTGCAAAACACTTTTGCTGCTATTGAGGTGGGATACGGGTAAGGTTAGGGAAAGCTTTGGTAGTATGGGTAGGTTTAAGAGTAGGGGTAAGGGTTAAGGGATGGGTCAACATAAATGTAATTACAGAAATTAATTACAGATGTAATTACATGCAGGTGTTTTTAAAATATAAGTACAATGTAATAACATGTATGTACACAATAAGTGCATTGTATCAAATTATTAATTTAAATGTAAGTACATAGTAGTTAAGGCCACTTAATATAAAGTGGGACCTTTCAAAACCACATAACACGAATACACAGAGTACATTTCTAAGAATACATCACAAACTAGATATTTATAAGATAATATATAAGGACATTCCTTATTTGTCATTGACCTCTTTAGCTTGGCCAAGGACGTGATGATAATGAACATAACAAAAACATAACATGCCATTTTATTTCAACAAGGTTTGCATAAAATCATATCCTACAGTAAATAACTACCTACAAAAGCAGGAACATTAACATGTCTGTCTTGCAGGCTTTCTAGGTTCATCAGGTGCCAAAAGGGCTGTCGTTGGACAAGCAGTTTCGAGGAATGAGGCCAGTGTGGGGAAGGAAGGGAATGTCACTCTCTGCTATTTAACTATAAACATACACAATTCAAATAGCATAGAAGAGACAACACAGCTGGCCGAAAGCTCATCAGGCACCGCCCCCTGCTGATTGATGACCTTTCCATCACGACAGGAGCCGCGATTTGCTACGAGAACCTTGGGCACAGTGTCCTTTAGCACATTCAACATGCAACTGTTGTCTAAATGTGCAATTACAAGACAAAAGTGGTTTCCCATGCATGCTGGGAAATCTATGTTAAGCTAGCGGATTTATATTGTAGCTTAGACCTTTTATCACTCAACCTTTTCGACACTTTGCTTGTTGTGTGCTGTCTTCCAGGCAGTTCCCTTATGAAAAAGAAGCATACTTCAAGTTCACTTTATCAAGTATACTTATAGGATTAGTCCACTTTTAAATAAACTTTTCCTGATAATTCACTCACCCCCATGTCATCCAAGATGTTCATGTCTTTCTTTCTTCAGTCGAAAAGAAATGAAGGTTTTTGATGAAAACATTCCAGGATTATTCTCCTTATAGTGGACTTCACTGGCCTCCAAATGGTTGAAGGTCAAAATTACAGTTTCAGTGCAGCTTCAAAGAGCTTTAAACGATACCAGACGAGGAATAAGGGTCTTATCTAGAGAAACCATCTGGCATTTTCGAAAAAAGCATCATAATATAACAATATAATATGTAACGATAAAGTTTACAATGACTACATAAATTAATTAAAAACATAAAAAAGCAACATACAACCAATGCACATTCTTTGCTCTACATTTTCTAGAAGTAAAAGTGTTGTTATTTTGTGTAATTAATTTAGAGCAGGCACACCGCCATCATACTCCGAACAAAGTGACTTGAACGCATCTACCGTCGTAAACACGACTTCCCCCTCGTAAATGCGAACTTCCCAGGAGGACTTGAACGCACTATAAATTGGCCCAATTGAAGTATGCGCTTAAGTGTACTATAAGTGTAACAGTAGTAAACTTTAAGTACACAACTAGTTCACAGCTACGTTTACTGCATCTGTACTACAAGTAAACCTATAAGTATACTAGTAGTTTACTATTTTAATACTAGTAGTATATGAAAGTACACTTTGAAACATACTCTCAGTAAACTACTAGTTTATTGCAAGTATACTTGTTTTCTTTAAGTGAGCATAACATCTCACTTATAGTTTACTTTTTAGATATTATTTTTGCACTTTAAGTATACTACTATGTTCCTATTTAGGTATTATTTTTTTGAAATACCTTTAACTGTACTCTTTCCATTTTAAAAACATTTTATTTTAGCTTCATGAATCCTTTTTTATCAACACTTAAATGTGGTTAAGTTTTATTTAAAAAATGGAAACATTTTAAACAAAAAGCTGAAAAAGTTGCAATTTTGTCAAAGACTATGTCCGGATGGGATTCAGAACGATGATCAAACATAGGTGGAGTAGATTGAGTCCATAAACACCCCAAAGCTTCATAGTCCTCATTCAGTAAGGTTAGGCGGTTGTGATTTATATGCTGTTTAATGTTTGATGATCGCTTTATTTTAGTTAGGTCCACATATTCAAGACATGTCTGAGAGCTATATTAAATCGGTTTGACCTGTTATCTGCTATATGAAGCGACTTCAGCACTTCAGCAAAATCACACTTGACTAAAGCTGGAATCTAAATATTAGATGAAGCAATGCTGGAGTGAAATACGCAGTAGTTTATATCTGTTTTGCGTTGTGATTGGCAGGACGAAATGAAAATGTTCTTGCTGCATTATTATGTATATGAGCTGTTTTGACGCATGGACATCTGCAGCCAACGTCAATCCTGCCACTCTGCGTTGTGTAACACTTGCTTTGCAAAATGACAGCTGTTTTCCCTTTTTCCACTTCAGCATTGCCTTCTGCATGACAAAATCTGCATGAGTCTGCAAAAAAAGCAGCAGTTGCTGTCACTGACAGCATATGATGGGGGAACAAACATCACTGCTTACAAATCAGCATAAAGAAAGATGAAACATAAATCAGGAGGTTAACATAACATGGTCCTCCTGGGACTCTACATAAACTGGGTGCAAACGAGGACAACTGTCTTTTGGAAAAACATAAGAAAAATAGGCTCTTAATGAAGTGTTTATCATATCTCTGTTAGTTTCGTTTGTTGTCTAACAAATCAATTTGTGATATTGCTTTTATACAACAATCAAGTACACTCTAAAAAATGCTGGGTTAAAAACAACCCAAGTTGGGTTGATAGTGGACAAACCCCGTGGTTGGGTTAAATGTTTGCCCAACCTGCTGGGCAGTTTTATTTAACCCAACTATTGTTTAAAAATTACTGTATTGCTTTCTTAAAACAGACCCAAAGTATGTTGAAAATGAACATTTATTAATGTTTAATGAATAATAAACAATACACATGTATTAAATTGCTTATTAATAAATGTTCACCTTTTGATTATTATTGTTGCTTCCAGTATTTGTGTCTGATTTTTAATTTCCAACCTATTTTTGGTTTATTTTAAGCCAGACATATAGTCATTTTTAAACAATAGTTGAGTTCAATAAAACTGCCCAGCATGATGGGCAAACATTTAACCCAATCACTGAGTTAACAACTCAATCGCTGGGTTTGTCCATTTTTAACCCAACTTGGGTTGTTTTTAACCCAGCATTTTTATAGTATATATGTGTGTAAATAAGTAATTAAAAACTAAGTAGTGTCCAAAAGACCCCCTTGTGTATGGAAGTACTTTTTATGCCACAAAAGGATGTGTCCAAGCCTTACTAATTCAAAAATGTAACAAACTAGCAATGACAGCTTGAGCACTTTGTGAGAAATTATTGGAGTAACAATACAGCAGCATGATTGTGTGATTTTTTTTTTTTTTTAAAGTTTTATATTGAATAACTATGGAAGAGGATTAGGGCCAAGCAATAATAATAAAAAATAAAACCATCTTGAGATTAAACTTGTTAAATTTCAAGAAAAAAGTCAAAATAAAATGTTGAGAATAAACTCGTTAAATTATGAGAAAAAAGTTGTTTTTTTCTCTAAATCATAATTTAACGACTTTTTTCTCATAATTTAATGACTTTATTGTCAACATTTTATCTCGACTTTTTTTCTCAAAATTTAACGACTTTTTTTCTCATAATTTAACAAATTTGTTCTCATAATTTAACGACATTTTTCTCGTAATTTAATTACTTTATTCTCAACATTTTATCTCGACTTTTTTTCTCAAACTTTAGCAACTTTTTTCTCGTAATTTAACGACTTTTTCTCGTAATTTAACAAGTTTATTCTCAACATTTTATCTTGACTTTTTTTCTCGAAATTTAACGACTTTTTTTCTCATAATTTAACAAATTTGTTCTCATAATTTAATGACTTTTTTCTCATAATTTAATGACTTTATTGTCAACATTTTATCTCGACTTTTTTTCTCAAAATTTAACGACTTTTTTCTCATAATTTAACAAATTTGTTCTCATAATTTAACGACTTTTTTCTCGTAATTTAACAAATTTGTTCTCATAATTTAACGACTTTTTTCTCGTAATTTAACGAGTTTATTCTCAACATTTTATCTTGACTTTTTTCTCGAAATTTAACGACTTTTTTTCTCATAATTTAACAAATTTGTTCTCATAATTTAATGACTTTTTTCTCATAATTTAATGACTTTATTGTCAACATTTTATCTCGACTTTTTTTCTCAAAATGTAACGACTTTTTTCTCATAATTTAACAAATTTGTTCTCATAATTTAACGACTTTTTTCTCGTAATTTAACGAGTTTATTCTCAACATTTTATCTTGACTTTTTTTCTCAAAATTTAACGACTTTTTTCTCGTAATTTAACGACTTTTTTTCTCATAATTTAACGACTTTTTTCTTGTAATTTAATGACTTTATTGTCAACATTTTATCTCGACTTTTTTTCTAGAAATTTAATGACTTTTTTCTCATAATTTAACAAATTTGTTCTCATAATTTAACGACTTTTTTCTCGTAATTTAATTACTTTATTCTCAACATTTTATCTCGATTTTTTTCTCAAAATTTAACAACTTTTTTCTCGTAATTTAACGACTTTTTTTCTCGTAATTGAACAACTTTTTTCTCGTAATTTAACGAGTTTATTCTCAACATTTTATCTTGACTTTTTTCTCGTAATTTAGCAATTTTTTTCTCAAAAATTAACGACTTTTTTCTCGTAATTTAACGACTTTTTACTCGTAATTTAACGACTTTATTCTCAACATTTTATCTCGACTTTTTTCTCAAAATTTAACAACTTTTTTCTCGTAATTTAATGACTTTTTTCTCGTAATTTAACGACTTTAATCTCAAGATGGTTTTATTTTTTTTATTATTGCTTGGCCCTAATCCTCTTCCATAAATAACTTACATTTTAGCCAGTGTTGTCAGTTACTTTATCTGTTTTTGCTTGGCCAACAAGAATTAGTTCCAAAACATGTCACAGCAGATCCACTGAACCACTAGTTATGTTTCCATCCACCTATTTTTATGCGCATTTTGAGATATTGCATAAAAAATGCTGAATGGAAACGCCAAGATGCGCATAAATTCTAAAAATGTGCATAAAAACCAACTGAGTCGAATACATTTTTTATGCAGTATGAAAACATGCACATAAACTGCGATGGAAACACTTTTATTGAATAAATTCCTTGATGCACATCAAAAAAGACATGACTTTGTGATGGGATGGCATAACTGAACCAGCCAGCGGACTGATGTCATTGCACAGCTTCTGAAATGCTGTTTTGGTCATTCTGTAATGCCTGAGCAAAGTCTGTCGTTAAAGTGGTTCAGGATAATTTCCTACCAGAAGCGCCTCACATGATTGCGTTCACAAACACCAGGCATCTGAATGCAAGATAACATGACAGCGTTTATTGTTTTCAAAAATTATCATATACTGTACAGTGGCTTCTACTGGAGCAACTTCCATTTTTTCATTGATATTTAGTGCCAGTTTATCAGGAAGTGACGATTTTGTTCTCTTCGACTCACTGGATGGAAACAGCATTTTATTCGCAAATGTTTTATGCGATATTCCAAATTTGCGCACAAGTTAAATTCGCAACTTTGGATGGAAACATAGCTGTAGAGAAACACACAGTACACTGTTCACTTTATTTAAACAACTTATTTTGATTCAACACCATTGTATCAGGTTTCTGGTTCAAATTCAATTGCTTCATGTTAAATTAAGTTGAAACAATTACTTTTTGACTTAACTTGATGTTTTCATATTGGAATAACATGTTTCAATCAAGTAAACCCAACCAGGACTCAATCAAACAGGATTTTCACTTCCCATCATGCTTTGCAAAGGGGCTGAACTAGGAGTGTAAATGTTGAAATAAAGTGTTATTTTAAGCAGTTTTTAGGAAGATGAGCAAATGGAAAGACTTTTTAATGTTTACTGTTCTATTATGTTGGTATTTAAAAGTTTCTGTTAATTAATAGTTTTAGGGTTACCATTGTGGTGAATTGTTGCACTTGTGCTTGGGTTGAGAACTGCTAACAAACTTTCAAATGACTTTAATAAGAAAGTAATCACTGTGGTAGTGCTCTGGGTTGCATTTCCCAAAAGCATTGTAAGCCTATGTTGATTGTAAAACCATTGCCACCAACGGACTTATGATCAATTTAGGCTTTACAATGTTTTTGGTTAAAACAATCTAAGATGAATCCAGTATCACATCTAGATTTCTAATACAGAACATCACAAAAGTTATGTAAATCACAAAATTAAACAAGAAGAATTAATCGTAAAAATCAGTGTATATGAAAACAATTTATTTTTTATTTATTGCTTTTTATTTATTTTATTTTAAACGAACACAATTGATTCTAGTTAATGTAACATGGTTGATTCTATTGGATTTCAATCATGTGGAACCACTGATTGAATTGAGTAAGTTGGACATAACTATTTTACATAGATTCTTCCTTAGTCAGTTGTTTTGTCACAACTCAAGGATTTTGCATAGAGTAAAAATAAACCTTTAATGTTAATAAAAACTAAGTTGGTTGTGTGGAAACACTGTCCATAATTGACTTGAGTTAGTTTAAAGTGTCATTTTTTTGAGTGTAGTGGTGTTTTGTTCCCGAATGATTCAGTGTTTATGAACAAATCGGTTGGGTAAGCAATTCGGTTAATGAATCAATGGTTTAAAACAAATTGGTTGAGTGAATGACTCAATGACTTACTGGCATAGCCTAAAGAAAGAGTTGAAAAATCCACACCACTATTGCACAAAGGAGTGATAATCTGGAATGGACAAGATGAGTCATACACTCTTGGAAGGCTACCTGACCATTCAAGATTCAAGATCGACTAAATATTGTGTTATACTGTATTTCATAAGACATCTTTGACACATCAGATACCTTGTGAGTCCAACAGTTTGAGGGTGAATAATGGACAGACCCAGCAGAAGGGGGAATGGCAAGTTACCACAAGCCTGACTGCATCTGAAGCTTGTTAACATTCCTCTGACAGGGTCGCGTTCTAGGCACTAATAGGGACTGATGTTGTGTGTGTGTGTGTGTGTGTGTTTGTGTGGCAGAACTATGCTCCTAAAGGCCACCGGAACTTGACTAATAGGCCACAGAGGGGCACAGTGGGCAATATTCAAATGAGTCTACATGTTCCCAAACGTGTTCGTCAGCCAGTTTAACACTCAACATCCTAAAGGGTGGCATTACTGGAGTAGTATCGCCAGATTTACAAAAGGTACATGTGCATACATACTGTAAACACCATGCAGTGACATTTTTCTTCTTTTGCTTTTATTCTGAACCTCTTCACCCAGGTCTGTAGTGGCTGGTGTACTGCTGTATATCTTTAAATATCTTAAATATCGGTTAGGCCAAGCTCACAAGATCTAGGTATCACATCATTGAAAGTAACTGCATCAGATGGAAGACCGCTGAGGCAGGGAATCATCCATTAGGATACAGATCCACTCAATCTTTATCAGTTAGAGTGACTGTTTTTCCATTCACTACCCAGAGTTTCAGTTTATACTTGGATATTCAGCCCAATATTCAGTTTAAATTACCATGTGGAACCCTTAGAAAATGGGTTGGGAACTGCCATGGCATCTGTCTAAAAATGTATTTCTCCAATCCATCACCCAAGTCTACGATACATTCTTTGCTACTCCACTTTGCTCCTCAACATAATCCTATGAGATCAGGTTACTCTCAAGTAACTTTCTTTATATGCTTAATTCATAAGTACCTTTATATATTAATTTTTAATTGATGTAACAACTTTGCAGTTGCTTCTGCATTATAGACATCATTTTGAAAGAAAAAGGGGCCTTACATATATTTTATTTAAAACCCTAAACAATGGCAGCATTGAATGACATGCTTTATATGTAAAAACACAAAATTCTTAAATGCTTGTTTAACTTTGTAAATTACAGACCAATGGTTGCTATAATTGCAACAATATTTTTTTGTGTTATCACAGTTTTTGTTGAGGGAAGAGTAACTGACATTATGCCACAATTGCTCTCCATGACTTATTGAACCTGAAGCATATTTTCTTTTAATGCCATCTGCTCATTCCTGTATTTCTTGGGAAAATGATTTATTTGTATGACTGCTGGAACTCAAATGTATACCGACTAACTGAATTTCTGAGAGTGTTTGAGAGAGCTGACCTGCTCTTTTAATGAGAGTTTGGCACCTCCATATGGTCACCACCTTCAATCATCCCTCACATCTTCATGAAAGTCCTCTCCTGCCAAGTGCACTGAACCGTGCCAATCAGAACAGACCCCATGCTGCTAGACAAGAAGACTGCAGAAGTATATTAAACACTAATTGTAAGTTGACCAGATTTCTGTAATGTGTAGTTTAGTAGTCCATACCATTGAAGTTTCCAGTGTTCATTAAATTTCTGGTTTTGTGTATTGGAAAATGTAGTAGCGTGATGAACTGGGGTAAGACAACCATTTTATCGTCAACACACACTTGAAATGTAAAACCATATTTTTGTATGTACATTATAGATAATAACAAAGCAAGGTAAATGTTATTCTTTTTCTTTTATTGTGGTTGAGTTTGAGTGTATTAGGAAGGACAGATATAAGAGAGCAAAATATTGATTTCATTAGCAATGATAACAGGTCCTGGGTGAATATTTTCACGTAGATAGTGACATGAAGTCATCTGCCAGACTTCGAAGTAGATTACTCCATCAATATCTCTGAACATCTCCTTCATCACTGTGTTCAGCTGCATTGCATACCAATCATTTCGAAAAATATCTTGTAAAAACACAGATCAGTAACAAATTATAGTTTTAGACAAAGTACATTAACTCCCTTGTTTGCAATTACTGCTACTGTGTCCACCATACTTTTTGTAGTAGTTTTATTTGTCTTCACAGTTTATTAATGTTTATAACTCATGAATAAATGGTTCACAAGTGTCCACCCTACATTAGGGTTCACATGTAACTAATACTGGGATTAAAGTTTTCATTATTAATATCTCATCAAGTTATTATTATCTTTTGTTTTATTTTCAAAATAAAGAAATTTCATCTTTAAAAGACAAGAAATCAGTTTTTATTCACTGCTGTGGATAGGCATCATGACCTTTTTGGAGAGTATCATGGGTAAGATAGAAACTTCTGGTAAGCAACATAGTAAGAAAAGTGGCAGATATTAGTAAGATATTAAAAAGAAAAGCACAAATACAACTCCCTTCAGTCTACTTATGATAGTCAATTTTTGCTGCATCATGAAATAAACCAGGAATCTTGTTTTGAGTTAAATAAGTGTTAATAAATACATTATATACAATACATGTGAGTTAAAAAATGGCTCACTATTTGGCAGGTATTGCATTAAAGTCGCCCTTTTTATTCATGCATAATACTGTATTTATAATGCATTTGTAAATGACTTATTACTCCAAAAGGTTACATTAAGGTTCTACAAAGGGAACCTTAATGTAAAGTGTTACCGATAAATCAAACACCTGTGATCAGCAACTATCTGCTAATGCACTCACATTCACGTAAAGTAGCTTAGTTGACAAGTTTTGGATGAGTAAAAACAAAACACACAAGATAGAGTACCTTCAATGCACTTATAAGTGCATTGATAAGACCCTTATTCCTCGTCTGGTAAAGTCCTTTGAAGCTGCACTAAAACTAATTTTGACCTTCAACCTTTTGGTGCCCATTGAAGTCCACTATAAGGAGAATAATCCTGGAATGTTTTCATCAAAAACCTTCATTTCTTTTCGACCGAAGTAAGAAAGACATGAACATCTAGGATGACATGGGGGTGAGTAAATTATCAGGAAAATTTTATTTGAAAGTGAACTAATCCTTTAAGGAATATTCCTGGTTCAATAAAAGTTATATTTGCTGAACAGCATTTATGGAATAAATTTCCAAATTTGAGACATTTTGTTTTGCCCTTCTTTTAAAAATGCTGAATAAATTCTCTTTTGTAGCAGTGCAGTGGTGTTTGTGATCAAAAATCTTTTGCATATTTTATTGTGTAAACACACACAATCATAAAATGTAACAACCATTCAAACTTCATGTTGTTAGGGTTTGGTTAGATACACAGGATCACTGGAGCACAGGAATGCAGGAGTGCAAGATACCAACACATCTAGAGATATAACAAGAATTGACAAAAAGCAACTAAAATGAAGGCTATAAATGCAAACCAAACAAGGAGTAAAGCCTAGCTGAGAAATGTATTCCCAATTTACCCCTCCCGACAATCTGAGAAAAAATCTTGTTCAGGACTGTGGTCGGTTCTGATATCCGGCACAGATCATCTGGTAATGTGAAGCGTTTACATATCAAATCTTAAACCTTTCGATCTGTTCGCAGACACATCGGGTCTGCCCCCAATAACATCAAACATGTTTAATATTTAGTATTTTAAATCAGGATGATTATGACTATGATTACTTCAGTACTTTCACAATAGCCATGAGAGAACTTTTGAAACAGAAACCGCGAAACAAGAACAGCATGTGAACGTGGCTAGGGCTGGGACAATAAATCGATGCATAAATCGACGCAAATCGAGATATGATTCTGGATCGATTTTCCGAATATATCACGGTTCTCTCTCGAATCTGTTCTGAGCTTAGTTTTCAACAGCAGATGGCACTGCGTGCTTTAGAAAGAGCCGTACTCTGCTTGCTTCCAATGAACTATATGCACAGTTACTTCCTGGTTGTGGTTAAGCCAGCTCGAGCACTTCCGGTGAACTGTTAGCTGTTCATTCTGTAGTCGTTGTACATCGACACAAAACCATCTATGGTTGACTTTTTAATGTTGTATTTATATTTTAATGCAGTTATCACATTTACCTAATTTGCCAATAAACCGGTTTTATTGATTGCAATAAAGACGAAGCTATTGGGACCGTTTAAAAACACTGTGTCTGTAATTAGACATGCACACACATTTTTCCCCCAGCACTTCAAATGTTATTTTTAATGTGATGACCACAAACATTATTTGTTCATCCTTCTGAGATTGTCCCCATTGTAAAACCGAACGTTTAAAAATGTAGGAAAATTAACATATGATAGAAAACACTGATTTAAAAATAAAAAAGACAATAATTACCACTTTAACCAGCAGGTGGCGGCAAAGTAGCATTTATTTGCGCATATATCAGCCATTTCCTCTAAACGTTTTTCACTTCGTTTTTGACTAAATATTAAACATTATAAAATAACTAGGTTTAAAATACATTTTGTCAATGTGAAGTATGAAATACTCACAAAATCTTATGAAAAACAATAACTTTTATTGTGAATTACACAGAAAGCGAGCACCGCGCTCTCTCTTTATAATCACAGCAGCTGTCAGTCAGTGCAGCGCAAGATCAATGATTTCAGCACACTTGTGAAAACACACATTTTATTCAATTAATCTAACTAAAGTGCACAATAAATATTTAATTTTTGAAGTTTTTGTTCCACATAAAAGTGTGAAAACTAATGGTCGAATTGAATTTAGCCGAGGAGGAACATTGAGGTACGTCTTTATTTATTTTTTTATGCTGTCTTACGTTTGAATAACTAAATTAATGCTATGCCACACTATTTAAGTGACTATATTCTGATTATAAACTAAGTATTACACTACTGATGCTCAACACACCAGCAAATGACATCACCGGAAGTTTTCGAGCTGGCTTATATTAATGCGGAAGTTCTAAAGAACGCTCCGTGCATATAGTCCATTCCTTACACACACCACTTGAACCTTCTATAAAATAATCATTCATAAAGTTGAAGCGAATTATAAGGGTGGAACTGGAACTGGTGGAACATTGGTGGAATTGGTGCTTCTCAAACGGAAGGCTGCATCCTACTGAGGCTGTGTCATTCCTAGTCCAGTCCTTCGGAGGCTTGTAGACTAGAGTCCGCTTCAGCATTAAATGCTAAAATGAGACGGTCTAGTAAGAGCACATGGCTATGTCATAAATGTTTCCGCCTCCATGGTCACTGCACACTATATAAACGTAATTTTCGAAAAATACTTTGTTTTACAAATATTTATATTAACTGGCTTTCTATTAAAGGGCACCTATTATGCCCCTTTTCACAAGATGTAATATAAGTCTCTGGTGTCTCCAGAATGTGTCTGTGAAGTTTCAGCTCAAAATCCCCCACAGATCATTTTTTATAGCTTGTCAAATCTGTGTGTCCCTTTAAATGCAAATGAGCTGCTGCTCCCGCCCCCTTTCCAGAAGAGGGCAGAGCTTTAACAGCTCAACAACAACAAAGCTGGAGAATCTCACGCAGCCAAAATGAGGATTGTCAGTAACGGTGTTCAGCCTTACATTGTTCAAACCGGAGTCGACACTGATGGAGAGACTCAGGAAGAAGTTACAACTTTTAGAATGAAACTGGACGTTTCTGAATGGTTAGTGGATAAATTGATGTAGTTGCTGTGGAGTTGATTCAACTCATCCACTAGCATGTGTCGTCATGTTCATCTTTTGTGTTGAATTGACCCTCGTTTGTGAAGCAGTCCGGCGTAAAATGACAGCATGTCAACAACACTCTACTACAACAACTCTTCCTCTTCTCTAAAGCAGCCCAACATGGCCACGCCCCCTTTGTTGTGTGTTCTCGGGGGCGGGGTTTATGTAAATTTCAGGGTTAGTGATGTCATCAACCCGGGAAGAAGCTCGTTGTAGTCCCTACCAGCCATTTGTTGCAGTCCTTAAAAAGTGATTTCTTTAAAAGAAAATATCTTCCTTTGCATTGAACTTTGAGCGTCGTAACTTTGCAGATGTTGTTTATGCTCAAACAGCAACATTACACACTAACTAAAGTTAAAAAAGTGAAATTATAATCAAGGACCCCAAAGGATTGTGGGTGATTTAAGGTCGCAAAGGATACATCTGATGCGTCCTTTAAAACAGGCCGAAAGAAGGACGTGAAACGAAGGCTGCCTTCCAAGGATCCTTTAAACTGAGATGGTCTTCAGCGATATTTGATGATGTGGCAGCCGAGATATGCAGCCTTCATAGGATGCAGCCTTCCATTTGAGAAGCACTTAACATCACACATCAAGGCCACTGGATACTGTCTGAACTGCAGAGAAATGCCAGTCAGGCTGTTCATCAGGTCAGGGCCTCTAAGTAGATGATCGCTCAATCTCGTTCCCTTGTATCTGGCAGAGCAGTTAAAGACTACACAACATTTCCCTGGCTTGTTTGAGTGATGCACCCTGTGATGAGGGATGTACCTTCTTTTCTTTCATCGATAACTCCTTCTGTATCCCCGTCTCCTATTACCTCTTCCACAAACTTCACATAATGTTCTTTGTGCTCCCGATTATACACTAATCTCCGCTTGAGATGTTGAAGTCTCACGACAGAAAGAGGCTTATTTTCTGAAAGATAGAGTCTTTTCTTGAAGTGAAGGGGCATTTCCAAGTTCTGATGTTTTCCTCTAGTTTATTCAAGGATACAATGTCCTCTTGAGACACTACCCTTACGTTTTCATCAGTATCTTTGAAATCTGACTCCAGCACTTTGATGACTTCAGCTGGTGTAACAGAAGGAATCTCATTGATAGATACTCTGTGACACATGTTAACACCACATGATGCATCAAAGAAAGGCGTGATTTTGAAGATGTTAAAATGATAGTTTTAAGAATATGTTTGACATCGCAAATATGAGCCAGATGCTGAATGTCCTAATGAGCTCTGACGAGGACAGAGATGATGAAACTGATGACCAAACTGAACCCTTCCAAGCTCTAAAACGTAACAAAATATGCTTTATTTTATTCTTCTGTAATTGTTACTCTAATATCAGGAGAGTTTGATATTATTGCGACAGGAAGAGATCCATCCATGTTAGATATAGATCCGGGTTGCTAAAGACCCAAATGTGTAATAATGATTGGCGAAACATTTGTGCATTTAAGGGTTAAACCATGAAATTTACTCAAATAACTGAGGGTTATATACAGAGTAGGCATAAAATTTAGTCTCAGACATGTGCTATGCCTAGATGGTGCTACAGGTATGAATTCTACCCAGGAATTAAAAACAAGGAACAGCTGTGATTGAACAAATGAGTATCCATACAAATGAACAGGTGTGGTGATATGGAGAAAAAAATCACTTTGCCAAATGGACAGAAGCCAACTATGAGGAAGTAGAGAAATTATATATAAGAGAGAGACAGAAATGGAAAGGAAAAACAGAAAAAAACATGCAGTTTAGTTAGCTGGATTCTTTGTGTGCACTGAGTGACTGGGTGCAATTGCAAGTCACAGACAGCTCCACACTTTTTGCCGGTTGCAACGTAACTCCAGCCTGTTTCTCCTGCCACAGGTATTAGCATTAAGTCCATCATCTTTTAACCCCACATCAAATCTCCAATCTCTTTTTCTGGCTCTGTATGTTCAGTGGTTGGCCCACGCAGTCAATTCACCCACACACAATAAGTGAGACTATCGCTTGTTGCATTGTTTTTTGATAACACTTTAATATGGCAAACAATTCTCATTTTTAACTAGTTGCTTATTATCTTGCATATTGGCTGTTTATTAGTATTTATAAAGCACATATTAATGCCTTATTCTGCATGACCTTATTCTACATCCCTTAATCCTACATACCTAAACATAAAATGCTACCTTACTAACTATTGATAAGCAGTAAATTAAGAGTTTGTTAAGGCAAAAGTTGTAGTTAATAGTGAACATGTTCCTATACCAAAGTGTTACTGTTTTTTCCTGTTTGGCACATCTTGAGTTGGGAATATTTTCCCACACTTATTTGCAAAAACATTCTGGATCTGTTAAATTGTTAGGGCATCTCCTGTGCACGGTCCTCTTCAGATCCAAGTTAAGTGTCTAAAAACATGACACTTTAAAGTATATCATTTTAAACTATATTATTTGTCTAATGTGTGTTTTTTTTTTCATAAGAAACCAGTTGAGCTACAGGAAGAAAAAGAGCATAATTTTCTTTTTTTGGGTCAAAGAATGTTATCGTTGACTTAAAATACATTAGTATTGTGTTTTTGAAAACTATATATTGTTTCACTGCACAATGTTTACTGCATACCACAAAATATTTTGCAGGAAGAGTGTCTGCCAGACGTCTGATGGAGTGCAATTACCATACATGGCTATTTGTGATGAGTGAACTAACTGAAAGCATACACTGCTGAGCATTTTGCATAAACTTAGACTAAGAATATTAACACCCCAACCCAAACATATATATATATATATATATATATATATATATATACGCATACACACACACACACACACACACACACACACACACACACACACACAGGTTTCTGTGTCACTGTAGAATTAGGACAGCACTTCAGGCTTCGTTATAGAGAGAGAGAGATAAAAAAAAAAATCCTTAAAGCTTCTATGCTTTCTTCAGCACTAGGACTTTATGACGGCGTTACCAGGGCAACGCCATCAGTTTCCACAGTAACGGCATACAGAGGTGAGATGAGATCATTATTTAAAAATATTACATCTGAGCACCTCTGATAGAACAATAATTATGGTTTATAACCTCACTGTGTGCTGTTCAACATTCAGACTGTAATATTACATAAGATGAATCGCGTCCTTGCACACAAATATCCAAATAATCAGTTGGTGAAGGATGTTTTCTATGCAGCAGCCCATAGAATTACAATTACTTTTCATCCCTGGTGGTGATTTCCTATTTCATAATAGACTGTGACAGTGATACTAACAAGAGAATGAGAAGCACTCCTCTTGATAAGAAAAACTGAAATAATCCTGAAGAACTGAATATCAGCGACTGACAGAAGAAAGAAAGAAAGAAAGAAAGAAAGAAAGAAAGAAAGAAAGAAAGAAAGAAAGAAAGAAAGAAAGAAAGAAAGAAAGAAAGATCTGATTAATAATGTATTTTATTTTATAACGTATTATGGTTTTCTCTTAATAAAATATTTGGTAACACTTAAGGCCTTTATGTATAATGCATTATAAAGGTATTCATAATGAATATTATAATGCATTATATCTCTTCATAAATAATTGTAAAGTTAAAATGCATTATTATATTTGCAGGCTTCTTTTTACATCTGAAATTGGTTGCTTGTTGTGTTTTAATGCATTATACTTTCTAAAGATGTGTTAAATGAATAGATAAATATTATAACTGTGGTTACAATTATTCACAAATGCATTATAAGGCATAATTAATGCATTAAAATAATTTTATAATGCATTACAAATAAAGGCTTTAATTATATATATATATATATATATATATATATATATTTTTTTTTTTTTTTTTTTTAGATGTTTTATTAGACAGGTGATAGTTGACATTTTATAAAAACCATAAAAAAATCTAGCAGGAATGTCATGCTTTTACATTACACCTTGAAACGCAATGAAATAGGGCTGTTCTTTGTACAAGAGCTTTAGAATTACTCTCCTATAATGATAGAAAGACCGAAGAAGAGAGGGTACGAGTAAAGTAGCTTCTTTTCACACAGTAGAAGAGGATTCCCATTCATGTCGAGCCACAGAGGTGATGCACAAAGCCTTATCAGTGTGGGCAGAAAGGCAGCGGTCATGGTGCACTGCTCTTATTGTGACACTGCGCCGCTCTCCCAGACACTCAGACGGTGTGAATACTGCTGTGTTCTGCTGTGGAGACACGCTGGGCTTCAGGGAGAAGGAACATTCGCAGAAGAAGATTTTCCCTTGTGAAAAAGAAGTACACTTTGAAATACTTTTACATTATGAAGAATCTACTCAAGTGCAAACTGAATGTTATGTTTTCAACACTTAATTGCATGTTATTTACAATTAAATGAAAATGTATTGCTTTTTTACCAACTTAAGTATAGTACTTAAGTGTGTCTTTGTATGTAATTTCATAATTACTTTTATTGTCTTTGAAATATGGTTAAAATGTATGGTCAAATGTACTGACAAGCATATAGTAAACTAAAATGTACTGAATTCTATGCCATAAATTTTGGAAAAATAAATATATTTGTAATTTATATTTTCATCATTTGTAATGTTGAAGTTGCAATTTAGTACATTTAAAATACTTTAAATGTAATAGCAAATAACATAGTTACTTTACATGTGCTTAAGTATGTTAATGAACACATTGAAGTGTATACTTCTGTAAAGCAAAGGATAATGATTTAAAATGTGTTTAAAACAATTAATTTGACATTTGTCTGTCTATAGTCTGTGAAGTAGCAAGTAAGTTTTTCATTGTACTTGATAACTTGTACACATGACGATAAATGACTTTGACTTTGATTATTATAAAGTGAACATTTTTTAAAAGTTGTTATGTTGCCTTCACATGCTATCGGAATTATCATAAATACAAGTTTCCCAGTTAAATAGTGGGAATTATGGAGTTTCCGATAGCACATGAAGGCAGCATTAATGTCACAGTTATGGTCAGTTTGTAATTTGTTTTCAGTAATTGCTGTTTTCCTTCCTGTCTGTGTTTGTCATTCATTACAATATACTCATTTGATTAATCATTCTGTTCAGCTGTTATCTGTTCACAGATCATTTATTATAGTTTGCCAAATTTGCCTCTATTTGGGTGTGAGCAAAAACACGCTGTTTTGTGTGTGTCCCTTTAAATGCAAATGAGCTGCTGCTCCCCACCCCCTTTCCAGAAGAGGGCGGAGCTTTAACAGCTCAACAACAACAAAGCTGGAGAATCTCACGCAGCCAAAATGAGGATTGTCAGTAACGGTGTTCAGCCTTACATTGTTCAAACCGGAGTCGACACTGATGGAGAGACTCAGGAAGAAGTTACAACTTTTAGAATGAAACTGGACGTTTCTGAATGGTTAGTGGATAAATTGATGTAGTTGCTGTTGAGTTGATTCAACTCATCCACTAGCATGTGCCGTCATGTTCATCTTTTGTGTTGAATTGACCCTCGTTTGTGAAGCAGTCCAGCGTAAAATTACGGCATATCAACGACACTCGACTACAACAACTCTTCCTCTTCTCTAAAGCAGCCCAACATGGCCCCGCCCCCTTTGTTGCTTGTAGTTCTTTAGATTATTAGAATGTTCCTCAATCTAAGAAAATAATGGTTCTTTTAAGAACTGTTCACTGAAAGGTTCTTTTGGCAATCCAAAATGGATCTACAGCATTTTGGAACCTTTATTTTTAACAGTGTAGACTGTAGTTTCACTGCTGGGCTTCTGTCTTGAGAATGCTAGATGAAACATCTTCTGCTCATATCAGCTCTAGTTAAGCATGAGCTCATGAATAAGTGCTGGCTAAAGACTGCAAATGACTCATTCTCCAGAACTCTTTCTGCTGCGTGTCCAGAGGGACAGGCTGGGTAATTGGAGTCTTACCAATGAAGAAGAGCAGTTAAGAGACTGAAAGCTTCTACAAAAGACTGCATACAGCTGATGATATAGGAAATTAAAGAGCTAAGACAAGTGACTAAGACAAGTTATCCTCATTCTCATATCCACTCTGGTCATATAAATAGCCTTGACTTGCAACAGTGCCTCACGGTGGGGCTTGAAAGTGACAAAAATTATCTTTTTGTCATTAATTGTGAGATATTTGCCCCCTTAAATTGATTTCCAAGGGCATTTTTTACTTCCTTTTTTAATCTTATTACATTTTACCAGTTTTTTACTTGGTGTAGCCTACTTCTGCCATCTGTGGGAAGAAAATAACTGGTATCAGTACAGTTTGAACACTATACGTAAATATTGCCGCTCTATTGGTTAATAAAGAAAACTGCATGTATCTTGCTGAAGAACATTGTAGCCGGAGTTACTTCTCTCTGTTTATGTCCACTGGGCTACTCCACACTGGTGGTGACCCGACCAGTCCAAAATAGTCAGAATATAAACACTTATTGTAGGTGTACTGTAGTGATTCAGGATAAGACAAAAACATAGTTTGAAAAATGGATTCATGATGTACCTTCAACTTTAAATAAAAATGTGTCACTCCGATAATAATCAAAATACCCCATAGATTTGTTTTATTAATTTTTGTAACTGCCTATTTTGGGGCATCATTAAATATGCACCAATTCAGGCTGCTTCCCCTTTAAATCCTCGCGCTCCCCGCCCCCCGAGCTTGCGACTCTAATACATTGCATAAACAAAGTTCACACAGCTAATATAACCCTCAAAATGGATCTTTACAAAATGTTCGTCATGCATACTGCATGCATGCATCAGATCATGTAAGTATAGTATTTATTTGGATGTTTACATTTGATTCTGAATGAGTTTGATAGTGCTCCGTGGCTAAAGCTAACATTACACACTGTTGGAGAGATTTATAAACAATGAAGTTGTGTTTGTGAATTATACAGACTGCAAGTGTTTAATAATGAAAATAACGACGGCTTTTGTCTCCGTGAATACAGTAAGAAACGATGGTAACTTTAACCACATTTAACAGTACATTAGCAACATGCTAACGAAACATTTAGAAAGACAATTTACAAATATCACTAAAAATATCATGTTATCATGGATCATGTCAGTTATTATTGCTCCATCTGCCATTTTTCGCTATTGTTCTTGCTTGCTTACCTAGTCTGATGATTCAGCTGTGCACAGATCCAGACGTTAATACTGGCTGCCCTTGTGTAATGCCTTGAACATGGGCTGGCATATGCAAATATTGGGGGCGTACATATTAATGATCCCGACTGTTACGTAACAGTCGGTGTTATGTTGAGATTCGCCTGTTCTTCAGAGGTCTTTTAAACAAATGAGATTTATATAAGAAGGAGGAAACAATGGTGTTTGAGACTCACTGTATGCCATTTCCATGTACTGAACTCTTGTTATTCATCTATGCCAAGATAAATTCAATTTTCAATTCTATGGCACCTTTAACCCTGGTTGTGTCGAAATATGTCATGACCGTTGTAATGACACTCATTTAACGGGAGATGATCCTTCAATATGGCCACGTCACATCTCTAACTCAATCTGCAATGCAGGCAAACCTATCAGACGTGAAATGATGTTATCAGAGCAAACAACAGTAAATGTAATTTTTAAACCTACAAATGTGTATACACAAGTGTACCTTAAAGTTATTCAGGAAGTTTTCTCTCAGGAGAAGAGAAAAAATACCGTTACCAATCCAGTTTATTCCAGTTTGGCAAATCAGCAGTTGGTTATTATAACCCAGCAGGCTGGGTAGTGTAGTTCCCACGAAAGGTGTTCCTAGAACTAAGTTCGTTCCCAGTTCCTGCAGTGCGAACATGCCAAAAAGTGGGATTTCCGCCATTAGTTCTAGGAACTATGGAAAGGTTAGGTATGGCAAGAATAATAATGAAGTGGCTTGGAGATGATTACTTTGAAATTTTGGCCAATCAACTCCCTGCATATGAATCCTGTGGTCAGTCCTCAAAAGGCGAGTCGACAAGCAGAAGCTTAAGTGTAGGTACTGGATAGGATTAAGGGATGTAGAATAAGGTCATGCAGAATAAGGCATTAATATGTGCTTAATAAGTACTAATAAACAGCCAATATGCAAGCTAATAAGCAACTAGTTAAAAGTGAGAATTGTTCCCCATACTGAAGAGTTACCCGGAAAACATTTGTGAGCGAACATAAAACCATTGAAATATGGTATTTTTCCTGCCATCTCATATTTTTATCCATCATGTCTCATTAAATTTTTGACCTCGGGCTAGACAAATATTTTCAAAAAAGATATCCATGTTCAATTTCAAATTCATTTAACCATAATAACGGTTATGAACACAAGCACAGAGAAAAACACTCACAGTCTGTGCTGTTGTCAGTGTTTTCACATTAATGTTTCAGGAATCTGTCAGACCCCCAAAGAGCTCTGGTAATGATGATAAATGGTTCTTATGAGGAACATGAGACTGTAGCACTGCTGCAGTGTGAACAGATACTGGCTAGAAAAATCATTACATCCTATATTTAGACCAAAAAGATCATAAGAAAATGCGGTGCAAATGAGAAGTTTCACTGCAATACTCACCCATTAATATTTAACTGCTGAATTATGCATTATTGCACTGTGTATACTCACACACAAATTATTGATTTGCAAAACTGCATGCAATGACAGGATGTTGGCTGTGAGGTTTACATTTACTTCTCTTAAGGAGAGACCTCTGTACAAGGGGCAATTGTGACGCACTATATTTCTTCTATAGTGTAGAGTGATGACAGGTATTCAGAGCATGACCAGTAGAGGTAACTCTCTGCCTGAGGGAAACAATATGGTTTTGAGGAAGAAAATCACTTTTTTTCTCTTGCAGGTTCAATGTTTTTCTTCTTCTGTCTAGCTTCAATGCATTTAAATTTAAACTTGGTTAGAATGGCTGATTCTTTAAAATATTTTATGAACATTATTTCAAGGGTTTAGATTAAGATTTGGTAATGCTTTACAACAAGATTTCATTAGTTTACTACTTTAGTTAACATGAACTAAGAATTAAAGAGGAACTATTATCCCCCTTTTTACAAGATGTAATATAAGTCTCTGGTGTCCAGAATGTGTCTGTGAAGTTTCAGCTCAAAATACCCCACAGATCATTTATTATAGCTTGTTAAATTTGCCCCTATTTGGGTGTGAGCAAAAACACGCCGTTTTTGTGTGTGTGTCCCTTTAAATGCAAATGAGCTGCTGCTCCCGCCCCCTTTCCAGAAGAGGGCGGAGCTTTAACAGCTCAACAACAACAAAGCTGGAGAATCTCACGCAGCCAAAATGAGAAAGTGAAAGTGAGATTTTTATTAACTAACATTAATAAAGATTAATAAATACTGTAACAAATATATTGCTCATTGCTAGTTCATGTTAGTTAATACATTAACTAATGTTAACAAATGAGACTTTATTGTGTTACCAAAGACTTTTCTTGATTCATCAATATATGTATTTATGATATAATGTAATATAAATAGATATTTTTTATATCATTTATATTAATATTATTATACTCTAGTAATAATAAAGTTATACTCTAAATAATAATAATAATAATCTCTAAAAATAATAATGAATTATTATTCCTTGAGTAATTCATAAGTCATCCCTGACTACCACAGAACTTTCTGTTCCCTGACTTCTGCTAGCCAACACGAGAGAAAGACAGGGTTCCCTGCTAAAGACCAAAAGTCAAAGTCTGACAGAATTTAATATTTAAGTGACCAATTATTATGATTTGACATATTTTCAACACCACTGCATTCTCATAGGCTATATTACTCACAAATGAACACTTAAAAGAAGATGCAAGCTTTCATTTCAGTGATCAGCTGCACAGCTGAACTGGAGCAGAATATTGCAGATTACTAGCGCCATCTAGTGAAAGATGTAAATGAACACCCAAAGCATCTACATGTCCAACATGACAGCATGCACAATAATGTCATCGATAACTTCATCATGAATAGTGTTGTGGAACTCAGAATCAAGCATTGAAGAGTGTATTTGAAAACAAATCACACACTTTATTTCCTAACTGTATGAATGCCTTGGCAAGTACATGTAACAAACTGACATTCGTAAAATGTAAAAATCTCATATTTACAACTATAATTAGCACATTATGCATAAATCAGGATGTTATGTCATGACCTACAGTGCATGTTGAATCTTCAGGAGGACAATTTTTTTTTGAATGGCAGAATCTGTAACATAACTGACACTTCCACAAACAGTTTAAGGAGCATAAGAAAGATGTTCCCAAGCTGAAAAATGTGACAATACATGAATCACTCACAGTCATCACTCACAGCTTGGTAGTCCATTTTTGTCCTGCAACATCCTCGCTTTTCTCTTATCTTATCAGAGGCATTGCAATTTGTGCTCTTTTGTGCAATTTTGACAAGTGACCTTGTGTGTCTGCGGTCTATTCTGGGTGACGTTTGTCAGATATAATCAGAGTTCTGGAGAAAGCTTGTTATTTCACATGAAGGATGAACAATTTCAAATGTACTGAGTCCCTGAAGGGACTAATGCCTCTTGTGACTTATTTTAGCTACGACTTTTGCCTCGACTCCTAATTACTGATTATTAATAGTTAGTAAGGTAGTTGTTAAGTTTAAGTATTGGGTAGGATTAAGGGATGTAGAATATGCACTGTAAAAAAAATAATTATTGGTTTAACTTAAAAAAAAAAAAAAAAAAAAAACTGGTTGCTTTAAAATTTTGACTTCATTAAAATTAAAAAATTGAGTTCATTCAATAAAGGCAATTGGCTTAATTAAGAGAAACTCAAAATATGTTATCTAAACCACATTAATTATTTAAGTTGAATTATTTAAGTTGAAAAAAATGTTGTGATAACAAATCATGGAAATATTTTTTTATAGTGTGGTCATGCAGAATAAAGCATTAATATGTGCTTTATAAGTACTAATAAACAGCCAATATCCTATATGCATGATAATAAGCAACTAGTTTATAGTGAGAATTCGACCATAACTAAACAAGAACAACAAAAAACATTTCTTGCAATGAAATATTAAAAAGTAAATCACGATCAGAAACTAAGATAGAAACCAACATGGAAAATATAAGTTACGTTTTCTGGGTTAGATAATATTTAAAGGGATTGTTCATCCAAAAACAAAAATTATTATCACCTACTTACTTTCACGTGTATTTTTTGTACATGGAACACATAGCAGATGTTTACTTATGTCTGAGCAGCTCTTTTCCACACAATGCAAATCTCTGGAGAGACTGGACACAGTTGCTGTCAAACTTAAAGGTGACATACAGTATCATGAAAAATATGACTTTTTTTGTGTTTAAGTGCTATAATCGGGTCCACAGTGCATCTACCAGCTCAGAAAATGTGAAAAAGAACAACCCAGTAACTTTGTTTTGACAAGCCTTTCTCTGCAAGCATGTGAAAAAATGAGCTGCTCAGATTTCGCTCCCCTTAAGGGGATCTTATTATACCGCCCCTTAATTCTGGAATATCCCTTTAAGTGAAATCCACACATTTACAGTATACCATTAAGAAAATCAAATCTCCCTCTTCTTCTTTAAAACTGACTTTTCATTTTCCTTATTTAATAGCTATATTGAACACAGTGACAAAACGTATCCCAACGCTTTGGTCTCTATGTATCAGACACATGCAGTCTGGATTCAGATCCAATTAGATGTGCAGCTCTGCACTGGAGGGTTTATGTGTGTTCATTAGAGTCAGTCAGAGGAATGCCCTCAGAACAGATGGTCCCATTAAAACCAAGTCTCTATATTTCAAGTGCAGAAAGAGAGAATGCATTGGAGGACATGACTTGTATAAGTGTAACGTAATAAATGTTTATTGTGTATAATAAAAAAATATATTTGAAAATTCTTCCAGAATGTCTCGCAGGACACATAAAATTTTATGCAAACCTGAGCATGAGTGTGTATTTATTATTTATGAATTTAATATTATATTACCAATCATCAGTTTGGGCTCACAAGGCTTCATTTATTTGACCAAATATACAATAAATAAGCAATATTGTGAAATATTATTGCAACTTAAAATAACTAAAAAAAAATGCTGGGTTAAAAACAAACCAAGTTGGGTTGAAAATTGACAAACCCAGCGGTTGGGTTAAATGTTTGCTCAACCTGCTGGGTAGTTTTATTTACCTCAGCTATTGTTTAAAAATGACTATATGGCTTAAAATGAACCCAAAATAGGTTGGAAATTAAAAATCAGACACATAATTACTAAAGGAAACAATAATAATAACAAAAGGTGAACATTTATTAATAAACAATTTAATGAATGTTTATTGTTTAATTATTATCCATTAAACTTATTAATAAATGTTAATTTCCAACATATTTTGGGTTCATTTTAAGCAACAATGCAGTAATTTTTAAACAATAGTTGAGTTAAATAAAACTACCCAGCAGGGTGGGCAAACATTTAACCCAACCGCTGGGCTAAAACAACCCAATTGTTGGGTTAAAACAACCCAATCGCTGGGTTTGTCCATTTTCAACCCAACTCGGGTTGTTTTTAACCCAGCATTTTTTAGAGTGCTGTTTTCTACAAACCCATTTCCAGAAAAGTTGGGACATTTTGTAAAATTAAATCAATAATCTGTGATTTGTTAATTCTCTTTAAGCTTTATTTAACTGACAAGTCCAAATAAATGTTTTTTCCAATGTTTTGTACTGACCAACGTAATTGTATTTTGTAAATATAAACACATTTTGATTTTGATGAGTGCAACATCAAAACAAACAATATTTGGCACAAAGTGGTGAGCCGTGACCCATCTTTGCTTGCAAAGACTGAGCTTTGGTGGATGTTCCTTTTATACCCAAACTTGACACCCTCACCTATTACCAATTCACCTGCTTCACATGGAAAACAGTTTAATTCGGATATTCTATTTGCATTAAGCAAATAAAAATGATTTTAAATGCCTTAGTATTTTGTGTGGCAGGCAAAAAGAGTTTTAAAAGAGTTAAAAGAGTTTTACATTTTTCAGGTTCCTTAATCATGTTTTAAATGAATTTCTTAGACTTTTTGGGCCATAGTTTAACGATCTAAGCGCATGGTCTGAAGCGCATGCTGCACTTAGGACAAGTCAGAATCTACTTTTGCTAGTTTAACGACAGGAAAAAATGGTCTGTGCATGGCCCAAAAGGGTTTTACCTATTCTCTTAATGAGTCATGGGTGTGTTTTGGGCGTAACATGCAATAAACAAGCCGGATTCCACCGAAGCATTTTTATCTTTATGTACACTATAATAATCTTTTACATTGTAATCCCTTTATTTTTAATATTTGGCATGTTTGTGTGCTGCTGCGTGTGTAATAAGCAAACGCGCGTTGTGCACCCGCCTATAGGAGGATATTTCTAACGCGCCCTTTAAATAACAAAAAAAATATTGCGCCATTGACTTAAGAGCAGGTTTTTGTTTGTCAATGGCGCAGTCATTTTCAGTTCCTCAAAATAGCAATACTCCAACAATGCACCTGAACACACCTCGCTTCAGACCAGCACACCCATGGGCGAACAGATGGGCGTGAGGGCATTTGCATTTAAACAACATGGTTCTGGATGTGAAAATTATAACTGCGTAAGGCTGAAACTAGCAAAAAATACTAGCTTCGTGCCTGGTGCTGCATTGCACCGCGTGTATGATAGGGCCCTATGACTCCACTGTCCACTACTGAACATGAAACATCATGAAAGCTTATCCGCAGAAGTACAGTTAACATTGTGTCTTTGGGTGTATGGAACCTGGCATAAAAAAAAACAAAAACAAAACAAACAAAATAAATAAATAAATGCAAGCCTTGCTCAAAGCTCATCACACTTTGCTAAAAATTGTTATACTAATAATTTGGTGTGGTTAAATGAAACTGGCAAGGCAGGCGTGAATGGGCTGTCTGATTCGGGGACAGGAATTGTCCTTTGGGGAGAAACACTAATCTGGACATGCAGCATCCCATTTCCTTCAGGCCTGTGTGCAGTCAGCCGCTGAAAGCGTAACAGCTGCCAGAAGCGTAAATGGATAATATAAGCACGCAAACGTTATTCAATTGAACACAAATTAATTTTCACAATTACTGTGATCCATATGGCACAGAGCCCAACGCAAACCATTCCAATGACCAATAGACAACAAACACAATCATTCCTAAAGGAACAGTTCACCAAAAAAATTAAAATTCTGTTATATGCTCATGTTCATGTTGCTCCAAACCCATGCTGGTTATATACAAACCCGATTCCAAAAAAGTTGGGACACTGTACAAATTGTGAATAAAAAAGGAATGCAATAATTTACAAATCTCATAAACTTATATTTTATTCACAATAGAATATGGATAACATATCAAATGTTGAAAGTGAGACATTTTGAAATGTCATGCCAAATATTGGCTCATTTTGGATTTCATGAGAGCTACACATTCCAAAAAAGTTGGGACAGGTAGAAATAAGAGGCCGGAAAAGTTAAATGTATATATAGGAACAGCTGGAGGACCAATTTGCAACTTATTAGGTCAATCTGCAACATGATTGGGTATAAAAAGAGCCTCTCAGAGTGGCAGTGTCTCTCAGAAGTCAAGATGGGCAGAGGATCACCAATTCCCCCAATGCTGCGGCCAAAAATAGTGGAGCAATATCAGAAAGGAGTTTCTCAGAGAAAAATTGCAAAGAGTTTGAAGTTATCATCATCTACAGTGCATAATATCATCCAAAGATTCAGAGAATCTGGAACAATCTCTGTGCGTAAGGGTCAAGGCCGGAAAACCATACTGGATGCCCGTGATCTTCGGGCCCTTAGACGGCACTGCATCACATACAGGAATGCTACTGTAATGGAAATCACAACATGGGCTCAGGAATACTTCCAGAAAACATTGTCGGTGAACACAATCCACCGTGCCATTCGCCGTTGCCGGCTAAAACTCTATAGGTCAAAAAAGAAGCCATATCTAAACATGATCCAGAAGCGCAGGCGTTTTCTCTGGGCCAAGGCTCATTTAAAATGGACTGTGGCAAAGTGGAAAACTGTTCTGTGGTCAGACGAATCAAAATTTGAAGTTCTTTTTGGAAAACTGGGACGCCATGTCATCCGGACTAAAGAGGACAAGGACAACCCAAGTTGTTATCAGCGCTCAGTTCAGAAGCCTGCATCTCTGATGGTATGGGGTTGCATGAGTGCGTGTGGCATGGGCAGCTTACACATCTGGAAAGGCACCATCAATGCTGAAAGGTATATCCAAGTTCTAGAACAACATATGCTCCCATCCAGACGGCGTCTCTTCCAGGGAAGACCTTGCATTTTCCATCATGACAATGCCAGACCACATACTGCATCAATTACAACATCATGGCTGCGTAGAAGAAGGATCCGGGTACTGAAATGGCCAGCCTGCAGTCCAGATCTTTCACCCATAGAAAACATTTGGCGCATCATAAAGAGGAAGATGCTACAAAGAAGACCTAAGACAGTTGAGCAACTAGAAGCCTGGATTAGACAAGAATGGGACAACATTCCTATTCCTAAACTTGAGCAACTTGTCTCCTTAGTCCCCAGACATTTGCAGACTGTTATAAAAAGAAGAGGGGATGCCACACAGTGGTAAACATGGCCTTGTCCCAACTTTTATGAGATGTGTTGATGCCATGAAATTTAAAATCAACTTATTTTTCCCTTAAAATGATACATTTTCTCAGTTTAAACATTTGATATGTCATCTATGTTGTATTCTGAATAAAATATTGAAATTTGAAACTTCCACATCATTGCATTCTGTTTTTATTCACAATTTGTACAGTGTCCCAACTTTTTTGGAATCGAGTTTGTATATACAGTATTTTTTTTTTTTGCTTCATCGGAATGGGATGAAACTTGGTGACTTTTGTCGCATTAGCTATGTGAGCTATGTGATGTATCTATTTTATTTTTCCTGTATCTTACTAAAGGGCTAAAGGACTAGAGTCCCTTTTCAGACAACGCAATTTGCAAGACCTGTTTCCTGTTTTGCTGTCAGAGGAGAAGAACGGGAACCAATAACTGTCTGCTTGCATAACACCCACATACTAAATAAAGATCGAGAGACTTAGAGAAAGACTTTTCTTCTTCTTTTCTGCTTCCACTCGGCTCAACTCTACTGATCAACAACAAAGAACATTGATAGTCTCATCTCCACCTCCGGCTTTTGTCTCTTCCTTCGAACTGGTCCAACAAAGGTAAACACTACATTAACACTAAGCAATGACTGCGCTAATGTCAGTGATGAGTAATATCTTACTTGTTCATTAAATATACATGGTAAATAAGTTGTGTTACCATACGATATGATAGCTGTTGATTTGAACTGAAATAGATAAGATTAATTGGTTCCAGAGCTACAAGGTAGTTGGAGGAACTTAATTTTGTTGAGTAATCAACTTAAAAAAATGTGTTTATGTTACAAATTAAGTTCCTCTAACTCAATGTAGCTTGTTGGTGGGATGTAAATTCACTCAGTTGTCATAACTCAAAAAAAAAAAAAAAAAGATGCAAACTCTGTTTGTTGAGCCAACACATTACTTTTAGATTTTATTCTGTAGAAAATGAGTATTGGAAGCATAGATATTATCAAAAAAAAAAAATCGATATTTTTGACAACACTACATTACACTTAGTTTATTATTTCAGATGCCTTTTTAAAAGATTACACTTGAAAAATGTATATATAAAATTCAACTCGCCGAAGTGGCTGGGAGTGACTGCATTACACGCCACTGCTGAAATACACACGCATTTGGCGGGGTTGGCAGGTGTTAATGTCAAGCCCTGTATAGAAGTATACAGTGCACAGCATAAATGAGTACACCTCCTCTGAACAAATTCAAAAGATGTATTTTCTTTATGATCACCACTACAGTTCATGGAAATATGGCAAAACTAAAATGTATTAAACATATACATAATAAAAACTGAGAAATATATGTCATTAATAGCCATAAAATAAGTAAATTAGCCAATTTTGTTTAAATTAAGGATTGCAGAAATGAGTACACCCTAGATTTAATTCAACAAATGTATAATATTCTAGCACTTAGTATGCCCTCCATAATTTTGAATATACTGCTCTGACCCTTCTTGGCACGGAGTGTACAAGTTCATGACAAATTGTCACATCTGTAACTCCTAGATGATGAGCTCCTTAAATGCCCTTATCTATAATGGGGAGTGTTGCTCAGCTTGTCTCTACAGGTGCTCAAGAGTGTTAAGATTGAGTGCAATACATGTCCAAAGAAGGTTTTTCACCTTGGGAGAATGCATATCCTCACTGTCATGTTGAAAAAATGCCCAACAATGCAGGGAATGAGGAAAGGGTAACATCTTCTGTTTCAGGTTTGTGTATTAAATTACACAGTGGTGTGTGAATTCATGACAGCATTGATAAAGCACAACTCCCTCACAGCTTCAGCACTCATACATCCCTATATAAGAGCTTTACTACTGCTGAACTTTACTGTGGGAACCAGGCACTTCTCACTGTACTCCTCCTCTAGCAACACCAGAACATTTAAGATGCTGTTAGATCCAATGAGACCAGAGTATTGATTCCCAGAATCTATATTTTGTAAATATGGCCTTTGGAAATGGCTAACTGACTTCATTGTGCTTTGGCTACAGTAGGTAGTTCCAGTGAGAACAACAACCATGCATGTCATTTCTGCAGGCTGCATCTTACTCTGTGAGATAAACACTCACTCTTTTCATCTCTTTGTCTAGCAAAAAAATCCCTCATCACTAAATGAAAGCTTAAAATGAAGGCCTGATTATTGTCCATTTTGAATTTCTGTGTTACTTTTGCTATATTTTCACACTTAAAACAATGATTTGGTATTCCTCTTATACCACTGTCCTCTTTTGTGCTAAGAAATAAGTCTCCTGACAGTTCTCTCTCAAGTGCTTCCATTGTTGTCAGCATTAAGTCTGAGAATGATTCAGTGGGTTATATAACACTTTTAATTGTCAAGAAATTACTTTTCTTTAAATGTTTTGGTTCAACATGCTTACCTGTTGATCAAATATTGCCTTAATCTTACACCAGAACATATTTATTTTGTCTTATTTAGTAACTTTTAGGAGGGTGCACTCATTTTTTGCTACACAAGATTTTATCACCTTGATAAGAAAATCTTATTTTCCTGAATAATTTTAACATGCTTCTTTAGTAATTGATTAAGCAGAATTGCTGGAACATTATATCTCTAAAGAACCCTAACATGTCTTCTAAGTAATTGAATAATTGCTGATTTTCAGAAGTTTCAGAGGGGCTGTACTCATTTATGCTGTGCACGGTATATGAAATTACATATAAAGATGTACTTAAGTCCTATTTAAGTAGGTCAAAACAGCACTGTAAAGATCAACTAAGTACAATTAAAATAAATTTAAACTATAAAACATTTTCATTTTGTTGTGATTAACATGCAATTAAGTCTCTGTAAACATTACAAAGTATACGTTATTTTAAAGTATATTATTTCCAAAATAAGTATTCTTTTTAAAAGTATGCTAAAGTGTACATATTTTTCACAAGAGATCTCATTCAAATTTGAAAAAGAGTGGAAAAGAGCAGCACTAAAGATTCTTAATTGTCTTTTTAAATCAAGGTAAATTTAATAAGTTACCAAATATTACGCCCTGCATACGGTGATGTGGATGGTGCGATAAAATCCCACTCTTCCTGTCTTTAGGCCTAATGATTTCAAGATTTAAGCAGCCAGGACACACCTAATAGCACCCCCATACCCCAATGTGAGAGAAAAGCAGACGATTAATGAAGATTTTAATGCTGTCGTTTAGAATATGCCAAGTTCATTGTTCCTCCTCAGTCTCCCGCAATAAAAGCTTAAATGAAGCGTGCTTACTGGGGCTAACCATTCATTCTGAGTAATTGGTGGTGTCTTTGAGAGCGCTTTGAACCAGCTGACCTGAACACTCAGCCCTTGTTAGAGAGGCCAGCCGAAGGGAAGTGAGCAATGCACCTTAAACTGTGAGAATGAGTTTACATCACGACCGTAAAACTGCTTGATTCTGAAGAGCTCTGAATGAGAAACATTTACATTTTTATTGAAAGAAAGTGAAATTTTTCTGTGCTGATTCGTGAACTGGATGGGTGTGTTTATTTTATGATAGAAAAGAAGAAAATTTGCTTTATAATCATGTATTGTATGAGTTCATCTCCAAAGCCCCATAACTAACCGAACGAAAAATGTTGAAACCTCACCTTCAGAGCATAAAAGTGCCTGATGCCAAAGATAAACTCATAATCATATTAATTAAAATTAAATTAAAAGGCATTTGAAATAAATTATGAAAGCATGATTAAAAAAAAAAAAAAAAAAACTTTTATGTGAACTTTGTTCTTTCATAATATATTTTTACATTTTATTTCAAATGCATTTTAATTTTAAGCTTTGTTCCATACAAAGACTTTGAATGTTAAATTATGAAAAAACATCATAAATATTAACTAATTATATTTATAAAACTATAATATTGTGAATACAGTAATGTAAGCATAAACATAAACGGATTAATTTGATTTATAGATCAATTCTGGTGTCATTTTCACCACAACCAACCATTTTGCCCTAAATATTTTTTTAGAAGTTAGTGCCTTGTGAAAAAGAAGTGCATTTAATTGTACTTAATTCTTATAATCTTAAAATTATATATATATATATATATATATATATATATATATATATATATATATATATAAATAAAAGTTTTTCTTTAAAGTCCCTCTTATATCATGATGTTTGAATAAAGCATACTTATATTTTTAAATGAACTAAATCACAACTTCATCATTACAATCATTCACAATCACAAGTATATTTAAATACATGACATACAAGTATATTTTAGTTTACATAAACGATTGTCAGTATGTTCTGCAGCATACTTTAAACATTTTTCAAAGACAATAGAAGTTTGAAATTAAATAAAGATGTTCTACTTAATTCTTAAAAATAAAGGTTCTTTATTTGCATCGATGGTTCCACGAAGAACCTTTAACATCCATGGAACCTTTCTATTGGACAAAAGCTTCTTTATAGTGCCATCACTTTAAAAACCCTTTATTTTTGAAAGTGAAAAAAGCACTCTAAAGTTCAGCTAAGTGTGTTTAATATCAGTTTAAACTATAATACATTTTTATTTCATTGCAAAATGCAATCAAAATAAATATCACTTGTGAAGAAAATATTTTTGCATTTAGTATTAAACTTACATTTGACATTAGCAGGCTCTTGACATTAACATACCTCTCCTAATGATGTTATCAGAAAAAAAGAGAGACGAGAAAGAGCAAAAGTTAATTAAGTGGCACAGGAAAAATGCCAGCAAGTGAAATAATGTTTTTCAATACAGACCCCTCAGGATTCCATATTTGGAAAATATGCAGTTTAAAAGGGTAACATCCAGACAGTTCAGACGTTCAGACAGCTCAGGAAAATCATCAAGAAAAGATTATTTTTTTGGTAGGTGCTGCTATTTGAAGAATCACAAGAGCAACCAATATAAATGAGCATTTTTGAAGTACTCAAGTCTATCTATCTATCTATCTATCTATCTATCTATCTATCTATCGAATCATCATAGATCACATATTTTGTGTCCACATTTTTAATACAATATAGATGCATGGCCACATAAAAATGTCTTTTTTATTCATTTGCCACAAGGTGGCAGCACATGCAAACATTTTCCCTCATCGGTACTGAAGAAGGATTTCCTTTTAAAATCTTGTTGCTGTAATTTTGTCCCTTTCGTTCACGATCATTTCAACATAAACTTTCATCAGTGGAACCACCATCTGTACACATTCTCACTGCTTCCACTCCAAAGGTATTATTTTTATTTATTTATTTTTATTGAAGTGTCATTTATTGTGCAGTATTAACATCATATGTTCCTGCTATTCCTGTGTGTGATTCCAAGCTAAAATATTTATCTAAATATGTTTTTAAGATTAAATGTGATTAACAGCGTCACACAGGGACAAAATATGCTTGTTGCTTGTAATATCATTAATAATTCAGTGCAGGTTCTTCTCCTCTTCCCCTGTTTCAGCAGATGAGTGTGTGTTTTTGGGAACGAGTCCAGATCATCCACTGGCTCTCCAGGCTTTGGCCCACAGTCGTCCTTAAGGAATATGGCCACATGCTTTTACAGACACCATTTGTGAGAAAATGGATTTCAGGGCACGACTCAGAAGTGACACTCGGTTGGGTGATTTGCCAAAAGAAGCTCCCGTTTCTTCGCAATCCAACCAATAACCCCAATGACACACACACACACACACACACACAATCTTCGCTATTGTGACGTATATCTGAGTGAAGCGGCTTCTCGAACAAGAACAAATGTAGGGCGGGGCTTGATTTTGTCCACTCGGAATTGATTGGATGGTGATCTCACGTGAGTGACAGCTTGTCTTAACGAGAAGAGAAGAGATGTCGGAGGGAAAAATGATTATTTAATCAGTTTGATTAAAGAATACGAGGGTACATGAATTAAAAAAAAAAAGATGTGCATGTATAAATAATTTATAATAAACACAGCAATATTCCATAAAAAACAAGAACAGAAATCTTTCTTTCTTTCTTTCTTTCTTTCTTTCTTTCTTTCTTTCTTTCTTTCTTTCTTTCTTAATCTTCTCCATAATTAAATATGCATTATATTCATATCGGCCTATTGTTTTTTATTTTATGTTTTTATTTTGTATTGCATATAATAATATATTTCATTTATTTATTTAGACTAGACTAGAGCAAAGCGATATTCACCTATCATGGAAAAAGAGGACAGTGCTGCGCGTAAGGGGAGGCGGGAGCGGGCGCCATGACAACGCCCTCAAACCAATAACGTAAAGCGATGAAGGACGTCGTAAATACTGCCTGCTCGATGTTGGAAAGAGTCGGTCGCTGTGGCTCGTTGTTAGTGCTGGAGATCAGCAGCAGTGTGTGTGTGTGTGTGTGGAGACCGCGCTCGATCAAACTCTTGCTCTCAGCAGCTCGGGATGAGATTCAGAAGTCTTGCACATAAAAACGACTGATTCATATAAGAGACTGAGAATTAGAGGCTTGACCACTGCTTATGTCTCTCGCTAGGTTGCTAACTGGCTGATCTCCTAATGGAAAGAGCATCTGAGTTTGTCTGATGTGAGTATGTGAGTCGCTGAGCGTCTGGGATACAATGTTGTTTTTCGTGTGTCTTTTATCGGAGCGTTTGACGCGCGCTACAGAGTAACAGCAGCGCGAGCGCTCCAGCCTGAACAATGATTCAGAGTAACCGATCCAGAGACTCGCTCCTGCAGGACTGACTGAAGAAACTCTCTCAGGTTTGTTTCCAGCTTTTTTCCCCCTTCACTGTCCTGTTGAGACGTCTGGCGTCCAGTCAGTTTGCGTTTCGTGTCTTAGTTGTAGTGAATTTAATTCATACAAAAACTCGTGTTTCTTGACACAATCTGCATTTTTATATCTTCAAGTCATGGAAAACCTAAAAAAAAATGTCCTGGAAAATACATGGAAATTTCTTCTATTGTGATTTAGTATTGCTATAGAGCATGCATGTCGATTAGAAGAGTGTAATATCCAATGCAAATACATCAGAAACGCCTGAAAAGTCATAGAAATACATTGGTTTAAAGCTGTAGGAGCCCATGTTGTAAAGTAAAATGTCTTTTCTTTTCTTGTTACACAATGAAAATATGTAAAGTCTAATTGAAGACTTATAACACAGACACTGATGTTCCCATCATGTCTTGCTCTCATCTTGTATTCAGAAACAGCAGAGCTCAGGAGATCATGAAGTAGGTTTCAGATTTCTTGGCACTGATCTGACACTTGAAATAACATGATAGGATTCAGCTGCTGACCTCAGAGCAGTCTGAAAGATCTCTGGATTATAATGTGATTTACTAAGCATTAACACACATACACTTATCGATCAAGCCAGGACTTTTCAAACGTATGGGTAAATGTAGCGTTTATCCTGTTAAACGGGACAAGAGTATAAAGATTTTAGGTTGTAACTGGTTTTAATATCAAGTTTTAACATGGTCTTTTAACTTTACTATACTATACTTGACATATTAACAATAGTCTTGACAAAAAGTATTAATTAACAAGATTGTCAAACAAAATGCTGTTTAAAATCATTGCATTTACATTGTGAGGACGTATATAATTAGACCATGTGCATGTTATTTTTTTATTTTTTTCCCCCCTAAAAGCCTCTGTTTGAGAAGTTCTATTGTAACTTGATCATTCATTTGTCCAGGACACCGAGAGTGAGAAAGCCACACCTGTATGATAAACCGCAGCTCACAACACCAAGCTCATTGTTAGACATTTTATTAAGCCTTTTTTCTAAAGATATGCATCTTGCGTAACCCCAAATTATATGAAAAACGAGACATCAAGCCTTTATAAATGTGAGTTTTCATGCACCCTCCTAATGAAGTGAAGACTTCATGTTGGTGGCTGACAGAAAAAAGGGGTAATTGTGAACACAAGGCACACATTGTGTCGGATTAAACTGTAGCATTTGTTCGATTGTCTCTGTACAATACACTCATTTGCCTAAAGAACTTGCTTACATTTGGATTAGTGTTATTTCTCTGGGAGTTGCTTCAAAATATCAAGAACGAAAGCCTTTAGAGAAGCTAGAGGTGTCATAACCACATCATTGAGCTTAAGATTCAGGTGTCATTTTTCAATGAGAATGTGGTTAATCATTAATTTAGAGTGGTTTTTATTTGTTACTGTGTGAAAGGAAATTTGTTTCCATTCATCATTGTCTGCGCGGGTTGCTGGACTGAGGCGGCTCAGTTGTGGATGACTGTTTTTGTGATCAAACATTATTGACTCCTGCAGTCGATAACCTTGGCAACTGCAGTTCTTCACCCGAGCGCCTGCAGCTCAGCATGTGCGACGCTAATGACAAGGCCATTGTGAAATGCTTAATGTAATGGGAATAAAGTTAACAAAATGCACTCAGTACAGTCTCAAAGTAATATGGATTAGAGCTTGGCTGAAAAAAAAGAAAGAAAAAGTTTTCGTACTCTTCAGCTTTTGACCTGATGTTTCGGGACATGCGTATGAACAAGTGAAAACATGAATTTTTCAAATACTTAAGAGAGAGTTAGTTACTTTGCTTCATGACCATGTGGTCCTTTGCAGGTGTATGAATGATGTCACATCCTGTCACATGATACTGGCCGCATGACTTGATCCAAAATGGTCCCTTTATATTGGTTACTCCGAATGACATCAATGAAATTAATTTTTCTGGACATTCTTTCTCATAACAAAGCAATGACTTCTACACATAATTTTAATACCATTTTGCACTATGTTGATATATGATGTTATAAAATCATGCCAGAATAAAACATATACATTTATTACATTTTAAGATATTTTAATCACAAATGAAATGGCTGTATTGGCCTTTGGACGGTTAAACTGAATGACCTTTTTGACACTTCGAAATCTTTAAAATACCGTTATATGAAACAAAATATAATTAAAACCTTTTGGATTCAATAAATGAGAGCTAGTTGTACTACCTTACATGCTTTTGGATGTCATGTCTTTGTTTTTTATTATTATTAAGGCCTTTGGACAAAAAAAAAAAAGACCATTCACATCATTGACCCACCTACATCTTTTTCTAAAACATTTAAAGGGTTAGTTCACTTTCAAATTAAAATTTCCTGCTAATTTACTCACCTCCATGTCATCCTAGATGGCTATGGGCCCTATAATACACCCGGCGCAATGCAACGCAAGGCGCAGCGCAAGTGTGTTTGCTAGTTTGCGTCCGGCGCCGTTCGCGTTTTCCCGTTCAGCGCCACGTCCTTAAATTAGTAAATGCATTTGCGCCAGTTAGTGCGTGCTGGTCTAAAAAAGAGGTGTGTTCAGGCGCATTGCCGGTGCATTGCTATTTTAAGGAGCTGAAAATAGACTGCGCCATAGACCAACTCAAACCTGGTCTAAAGTCTAAAGTCAATGGCGCAATATTTTTTTGTTAGAGCGCGTTGGTAGAAACTGCGCCTCTGGGCGCGTCCACAGTGCGCGTTGACTTTGCTTATTACACACAGGGATGCGCATCACACAAACATGCCAAATATTAAAAACAAAAGGATTACAGTGTAAAAGAATATTATTGTGTAGGCTACATAAATATAAAAATGTAATGATGAATAGTCATTGCGTGTATTAGAATTAGGCTACCTATTTTCAATTCAGCCTAGGGCTGGGCGATATATCGCATGCGATTGTCACACGCATTCCGTCAGTAAAGCCGGTTCCCTGATTGCCGCTAAATCGCCATCACCTGCTTTCAAATGGAGCGGCATTTAATAGACAGAGCCGTAGTTCACTGATAAGCCACGCAATATCGCGTTCATATCGCAGATGAATCGCCTTCAATAATGAACGCGATATTGCGTGGCTTGTCAGTGAACTACGGCTCTGTCTATTAAATGCCGCTCCATCTGAAAGCAGGTGATGGCGATTTAGCGGCAATCAGGGAACCGGCTTTACTGACGAAATGCGCGTGACAATTGCATGCGATATATCGCCCAGCCCTAATTCAGCCTATTACTACTTATAACGGACACAATCACTGCTAATTCATCCCACGCCTTCTTCACCTCGGGAAGCTTTGGTGGATTCCTGCTTGTCCCGTAGATGATCTGCTCGCGCGCTTTAACTTCGCGCACGAGCAGATCGGTTTCTTCGCTCGAAAAGCGTTCAGCTTTTCCGCCAACAAATTCCGCCATGTAAATAGCAATCCGCCATGACGCGAGCGCATCTCGCTCTTAAAGGGAATGGGAGATGACACTCTGATTGGTTTATTGAACGTTACGCCCATTACTCATTAAGAGAATAGGGACAACCCATTTCAAAAATGCGCCCCGGCGCACGGACCGTTTTTCCGTCGTTAAAATAGCAAAAGTGGATTTGGACACGCCTGCGCCGTTCGCTTTACACTTTGCGTTTAGATCGTTAAAATAGGGCCCCATGTCTTTCTTTCTTCAATCGAAAAGAAATGAAGGTTTTTGATGAAAACATTCCAGGATTATTCTCCTTATAGTGGACTTCAATGGAGCCCAAACGGATGAAGGTCAAAATTACAGTTTCAGTGCAACTTCAAAGAGCATTAAACGATACCAGACGAGGAATAAGAGTCTTATCTAGAGAAACCATCGGTCATTTTCTTAAATAAATAAATTATATATGTTTTAACCATAAATGCTCATCATGAACTAGCTCTCTTCTTCTTCTCTATTAGAATTCTGGCAGTGTAGACACTGCTAAGCATATTACTGCCCTCCACAGGTCAAAGTTTGAACTAATAGTTATATACTTGCACTAGCATATTGTATATGACAATTTAGTTCAAACTTTGACCTGTGGAGGGCAGTAATAGGCTTAGCAGTGTCTACACTGCCAGAATTCTAATAGAGAAGAAGAAGAGAGCTAGTTCATGATGAGCATTTATGGTTAAAACATATATAATTTATTTATTTAAGAAAATGACCGATGGTTTCTCTAGATAAGACTCTTATTCCTCGTCTGGTATCGTTTAAAGCTCTTTGAAGCTGCACTGAAACTGACATTTTGACCTTCAACCGTTTGGGCTCCATTGAAGTCCACTGTAAGGAGAATAATCCTGGAATGTTTTCATCAAAAACCTTCATTTCTTTTCGACTGAAGAAAGAAAGACATGAACATCTTGGATGACGTGGGGGTGAGTAAATTAAATTTTAATTTGAAAGTGAACTAATCCTTTAAATGTGAAAAACTCAGCAAAGTGACTTTAGTCAATATTGAGTTCTACTGAATCAAAATTTTGAATTGATACACTGAAATGAACTGGTTCAGGGACTGGTTCAGATCACATTTAGCATTTCTGACATTTTAAACAAGTTCTACCTGTCTTAAGACATCTGTTTTAACACTTATTGCTTGTCTCAACTAGCAAAACAAGGAAGTATTGTGACACTATAGTCTTTAGGAAAATTTTTCAAGATGAAACGGCATTTGCTCTGTTATCTTATATTTTTCTGAGAATGAAACTCAATATTAAGTGAAAAACAACAACAAAAAAGGTCAGCACTTGATTTTATCCCATTGGAATTTGAAAAGATGGTGTTCTATACCAGAATAGGTCCAGGTGATTGGAGAAAGGAGGGGTTTAAAAAGTAAGATGTCAGCCAAAAAAGTTTCAGAGGGCGGAGCCTCATTATGATTCTGAAGAGAAGCATTCATTTTACTTGGACTAATATGCACTGATGTATCATTCACAATATAACCAGGAATGTGATTTAAAAAGTAAAGAGTCAATTTGGATTTTACACTGACTTCAAGGGGAAAATAAATATATTCATCACTAGATTCATAATGTAGCATATATCGGGAGCAAAATCCAGTGCTGGCTCATTATCTGTTCTCCTCGGAGCCGGTTTGTTTATGTGCGCTGACTCTTCTAAGATACTGTTCAACCTTTTGTTTTGGCACACCCTGAGCTGCTTTTTGGTGTTAAGCGGTGTTCGGTGGCCTTCAGGCCTGGGCTTCCTATTTTCCTATCCCGTCTGAGCGGGGGGTGAGAGGGAGGAGATACTTTATGGGTAATGGAGTGGTAATTCAAAACAGAGGCCCGTGGGCAGGATGAGGTTTGTTGGAAACAAACATTTCATCAGTGAAGTTAGAGTGAATGTGTCTGTTTGTGAACGGGCTGATCATTGTTTCCTAAACTTGTTGTCTTGTGTACCTCCAAAACCCCATTAGTATGGCTCAATTTCATTTTAATTAACCAAACCATAAATGAGAAAATCATTCAGCATTGTCATTAATTGAGCCAGCTGCACAGTGTCTTCATATAGGCTATACACATAAAGTCGTGCAGTTTTCAAGTTGCCTTAAAGTCAATGTGAATTGACATTTGTAACTGTGGCAGTGTAATTTGCTATGTGTAACTAATTTTACCTCAGTAATTTTACCAATTTCAGTGTGAAACTGGCTAATCCATGAGGAAAAAAAAAAGAAGGGTTTAGCTGTGGGACATCATTTTATCCATTAAGAATTGATTGGATTGTGAAGTGCCCATTACATACATTTGGAATAATATTATGCACCGATTAAGAAAGTGCATAGGGTCAGCCTATGTATTTAGTTCATTTAGTTCACCCAAAAATGAAAATTCTGTCATTAATTACTCACCCTCATGTCGTTCTAAACCTGTAAGACTTTTGTTTATCTTCGGAACACAAATGAAGATCTTTTTGATGAAATCTGAGATTTCTGTCCTTCCATTGACAGCCTACGCAACCACTTTCAAGCCCCAGAAAGGTCACTCTAAAAAAAGAATGTGTTGGCTCAACAACAACAAAAAAATAAAATAAATAACGCAACAGTTTGCATCAATTTTTTGGAGTGAATTTACGCTCAACCTGCAAGCCATATTGAGTTAGAGGAACATAATTTGTAGCATAAACACAATTTTTTTTAAAGTTGATTACTCAAAAAACTTAAGTCGCTCCAGCTAGCAGAGTTGTAGCCCTGGAACCAATTAATCTTATCCAGTTCAAATCAACAATGATAACCACAAAAACTTCAACATTACAGAAACTCTTTTAAATGTCAAACATAACAGCATTAAACACTAACAGGTCTTAAAAACAAATAAATTAACACATAATTTCAACATTTATTCTCCTTATCCAGTCTAATGCAAAGCATGCAAGTTATAAAGACATAATTTCATTAAATTACTACAATGTAATTAAAAAAAGCCAATTAATGCATAAATTTGAGTTTAAATTACAAACGATATTAAGTTGATGTAATGATCATTATTATGTCAACAAAATAATCGTAACTTAAAAGGTTTAATTAAAACGATAAATAAGAATTATTTAGTTGCAACCATGCTTTTTTTTTTTTTAAGTTGTGTTAACAGGTCCTCTGAATTACTTTTTAGACTGAAGACATCCATTTGACTCTACTGGTTTAACCTCAATTTTATGAAGTGACATGAGGGCTTTGTTTGTGCAAAAAACAAACAAACAAAAAACATAATATACCACTTTCTTTACAAAATATTAATTTCCAAAGCACATTCACGTAACAACGTGTGCTCTCATGTCAACACATCACGCATGTGTAATGGTGCTATTGTGAACGAGCATTGGAGATTAATATTTTGTAAATAAAGTGGTAAAAAAAAAAAAAAAAATGCACAAACAAGGCACTCGCGTCGCTTCATAAAATTGAAGTTAAATCACTGGAGTCACATGGAATACTTTAATGATGCCTTTACTACCTTTCTGGGCCTTGAAAGTGGTAATTGCATTGACTGTCAATGGAGGGACAGAAAGCTCTCAGATTTCTTTAAAAAGATCTTCATTTGTGTTCCGAAGATGAACAAATGTTTTAATGGTTTGGAACAACATGAGGGTGAGTAATTAATGACATAATTTTCATTTTTGGGTGAACTAACCCTTTAACTACAAAAAGGATAATTGTGATTTTAGTTTATTTTAAATTTGTAATATTCTGTTTTATGAGTTTAACAAAGCAAGATAAATCTCCTCTTGGAGATAGAAAAACCCACTGGGAAACACATACCCATGGTTTGGGATTATTTTTGTGTGTTAGGCTTTTAGTGGCATTTAGCTTGAAATATGAGAAGTTGGTCATTTACCAGAGTGACATAAACCATTTGGAAGCCTTGTAAGGATATTTGAGAGAAGTAAAATCAAATTCTGCTGTCATTTTCGGTTTGCGTGAGACTTGATCTGAATCATACCCCCACAGGCTTATCCTACTGAAGTCTGAAATGAGCCCTATAAATGTCAAAGTGAAAGAATCAGCAGGAACCTTTGCGAAATGCTTTAGTTTTCCCCACCAAACCTTTCAACATGTCATTCATTTAAAAGAGGCCCCTGCCTCTTGAAATATTATGATTGAGTTTCCGTGACTGTGGGTGGACATAGACTTGACTGCTGGAGCGAGAACTCTTTAATCTGGTTCGGTGTGAAGCAGTCAGCCCGTGCAGTGAAGCTTGTTTGCTTTCGCTCTGCCAATCTGTACTCAAACCAACGGCGGTGCATCACATGGAGCACGGCTTTCCTTGACTGCCTCATTTTTCCGGAAGAAAAATGCACACAGTTTATCTTTGTCTCTGCTCAGTGAGTGAAAAACCGGGGATGTCATTCCGTTAAATGGCACGCAGAGATCATATCGTGTTCAGTTGTTTTATGAACGTTCAGTAAATCTCGTCCTCTGTAATAAGCAGTATGCACATTCTTCTTATCAGTTAAGAAGAATGTGAGTTACTTCCTAGGTGTCCACCCCTTAATTGGTACTATTTGCATGCTAAATCAATCTTTCCCTCCACTTATGTTTTGTTCTCATCATAGTCTGCAGTTACATCTGTCCATGCCCATGGAACATGAATATATACCACATGTCCACAACACAAGATTGTACTTGTGGTTCATGGCTGTGATGCAGTAAAGCCTTTTGGCTTCAATATGTCCCTCTCAGCAAGGAAAGAAACTGTGCTTTTCAAATAATTTCATGGGATCTTTGTGGATTAAAAAAAAAACAAACATATTTTGTTCCATAAAAATAAAGCCTATTTTTAGCACTATTAAAATGTTTCACATTGGCAGAAAATGTTTTGCATGGCATTACTTTAACTTTTAATGAGATTTGCAAATAAATAACACCAAAAGTTAAACATCCAGGCAGTGAGCATTTGCAGAAAAAATGTCCTTAATTGTCAGATGTCAAAATGCCAATCCTGTTGGCACTAACCGATGCAAATTACAATTTATTTGCATCTTAGTGTCTTTGATTTTGAGTAAAAATATGACCAGAACATGGTTTAGTTAAATTTGCCCTTAAACTCTACTGTCTGATAAGGATGTTTCAGAACTGATACGAGTTATAATTTCTGGTGTAGATTTTCTCTTCCAGCCCCCAGCAACTCACTAGGTCAATTAAAATGCACAGAAATTCGTCAACATGCTCGCTAATCACACTGACTCGTCTACTAATGAGCAGAGCTCTCGAAAGCCATTGCTTTTAATAGGCATGGTGTAATGAGCTTTAATTGAAAATGGCCCATTTGCATGGTAAGCGGCCATATAAAGAATTTGATGCTAAGGGTCTGATTTCCGGCATGGTGGTAATGCAATGTAGCAGCCTGTTTTACCATAGCATAATAGTGACTGAATATTAGCATAGCACCACATGCAGGTGTCTGCATCATATGCCTGATTTGCACGGATGTTGATGTGCTTCATCAGTATCAGTGACACCCCTGTGTTAGATGCATTCGCATGGTGCTCTATACAGCGCTGTTTCACCTCCCCACATTACCTTGGTGACACCAGGCTTTTTCAAAGAGAAATCTTCAAAGAGAGATTTAAAACTTACCAGGGCAACTCTGATCAAAGGTTAAACCACGCTCAGCACGACTCTTCTGGTAATACACAGAGGAGCGCATCTGTTTGAAAGTAGAAAGAGTCTAACTTGATTTGCAGGTGTTAGAGCATTTGCTTTTATTGTTGACGAGCAGTATTATAGACTATTTCTTTAACATTGTTTCAAAGAGGCTTTCTTTCTTAATGTTTGCTCACTTTTTAAACACTGATATTTTTAAAATCCACGTTATTTTTATCCGTAGTTGTTAGGAGTTATTCTGAGGGAAATATGAGCCAGCACAGTCTGGTACAGAGTGTCTCGCCGTTTATTGGTCTGGCAGAAATCCATCTCGTTACAGTTCGGAAAGCAATGCATTCGCTCAAATGACTTGAACATTTCCAATTTGTTAAACATTTTGAAACAACACACAATCTTGGTTTTGCTTAGAGGTTTATATCTTGGGAAAGCAGAAATTTCAGGTTAGGAGAAATGGAAAGTAGCTGTTCAAAAGTTGTCTGTAATAGGAAATTGTCTTTTTTGTTCCGTGCTGTAGCCTTGGTAAAATTCAACTTAATGTAATATGTTTGATGTTTCTGTGTGCTTTTTTGCAGGCAAGCTTTTAAGTGCATTGGCACGGCGCACTCCAGAGCAATGGCTATGAGAATGTCTTAGCCCAGCAAGCACTTGCAAGGGGGGACTCTGCTTGTTTCTCCCCCTATGGAAAGTCCAGGTGATGAGTCGGCACCAGTGATGGGGATCCATTGAGTCCTGTCCCTGACACTATTCATTGCCCTTTCCCCCTTTACCCTTTACCCCTGCCCTGCCTGGCCAGTGCACGAACATGCTGCGCTTCCTCCCTCTCAAGCTTGGCCGTTTGTACCGGTGTCTGAAGCTTCTCTTTGTCTTGGGGCTGTTTGTCATCTTGCTGATGAACACGCACAACCTCTTCGCCTCATTCCAAAAGAACGAACTCACCGACCGAAGGTTCATCAACCTCAACAAGTGCCCAGCCTGCTTTGGCACCAGTTGGTGTCGCAAGTTCATGAATGGACAAATATCTTTCGAGACATGGGGTCGCCTTCGCTTCCTGGATGTCTTCAATGTGAAAAACGTTTTCTTCGGCCAGTACGGGGAGCCTCGTGAGGGTACGCGGAGGATTGTACTCAAGCGGTTGGGTTCCAACCAAGAACTTGCCGATATCGACCAGAAGATTTGCAAGCGGGCAACAGGTCGGCCTCGTTGCGATCTCATCCAGGCCATGTACAAGACTGAGTTTGCCCGACTTAATGGGGATGTCAGACTCCTAACTCCAGACGTTGTGGAAGGCTGGTCAGATCTTGTTCATTGTCCGTCCCAAAGACTGCTGGACAGAATAGTCAGGAGGTACGCTGAGACAAAAGACTCTGGAAGCTTCCTTCTTAAGAACCTTAAAGACACAGAACGGATGCAGCTGTTGATGACTTTGGCTTTCAATCCGGAGCCCCTAGTGCTTCAGGTAGGTTTTTTCATGTTGTCTATTAACCCATCTCCTTTGACAGACTCCCTAGGCCTGTAATATATCGTCTGTGTTATAAAAGCCAGATCATAATGCATGCTCTTGAACTGCCCTTGATGATTCTGCCAGCTGAATGGAACCTGTCAGTTTGGTGGTCTGCAAATAGGCTAAAAAAATGCCGCTGAAAATTGTAGGGTGTGCTACTTTCCCTGCCTCTGTGTTTCCATTCCTGGCTGCATCTTATTTTTTAAGCCACAATTCTCAAGTTTGAAGTCCTGCTCCTGTAATCTGGGAGGACCTCAGTTGGGAAGTGTTTAATTGCAGCCTGATGGATTTGTCTTGCCTTGATGCTTATTTAAAAACTGAAAATGTTAATGTTCAAAATTATGCTTGACGACAGAGTTTGAAGGTATCACAAAATCTGCCTTGCAGAATAGTCTGATTTCCTGTCAGCACATTTAAAAGGCATCTCACTGTCATTGTACCGTTTTGGCCTTCATATCAGTGTATTCTCTTCTGATAGACCATGCTACTTCCCATTTTGACATGGCAATGATAATAAGGGCCACTATCTGACCACTTTTCAATACTGATTTACGATTGGCGATCAATTTCAATTTCACTTGTCATTGACCGCAGCTGGTAAATGCCCAGAACAACAAAGTAACACAAGCCCTGTGAAGACATTCAGTGTCTTGCTGACCTCTAATCTATCACAAGTTCCTGACACCCTCTGGCGTTTGCTAGACAAAGGGGAGATCATCCCAATCTATAAAATCTGATTAGTTGTGTGTGGTCCCTGTCATTCGGCACCCTCCTCCTTTGTCTATCTGTTTTTCTCTCTCTCTGTTGCTGCTTTGGCACTGCCCCTCTTTCTTTCTGCTATCTAGATAATTTCATCAAGTTCATAATGCCATTACATATCAGTTCAAAGCACCCTGTGATTTTTAATCTAATCCCCAGGTCCAATTCCAGGACATCTTCTCCTTCTGTCTACCTCTGTTTAGGCCCATCATTATTCTGTTTGAGCAGTTCCTGCATGTTTTTCAGTGCTCATAAATAGTTCATTCTGTGCTGAACTTGTGAACCGTTGGCATGGGGAATCCTTCCCCTTGGAAGTACTGAATAACCTGAACTCTTCGAGCACCGGGGAGCTTCCGGGAGACCCTGAAGGGTGGTTTAGTGCCTTTGGCTGTTCCTTACACAAGAAACACCATAATGTTTCAGGAACAGAAGGAAATGAGTGGTTGTGCACTAGCTCATAAATAATTAATGGCAGCTATGCAGAGTGTATACCAAGCCGGAAAAGATGCTTTTTTTTGTTTTATAAGGCTAGAGTTTCATTGTTGTTTCAAGTAGAAGCTTCTCTCTTTACAAAGCCTACTGTTTTGGTACAGTGATGGTATCAGATCAGAATTAACATATTTAATAATTCATTAATATACAAGGTTGCGGAAGCTGCTTTAAAAGCTTGGCAAACAGTTTCATAATAGATAAACTATAAGGAAGCTCCTATAATGCCCCTTTTTACAAGATGTAAAATAAGTCTCTGATGTTCCCAGCAGGGCTGGAAAAATAAATAGATGCATCGCGAATTGAGAAATGATTGTGGATCGATTCTGAGATTTTCCAAATGCATTACGATTCTCTCTTGAATCGATTCTTAGCTTAGTTTTTAACAGCAGATGGCACTGCATGCTTTAGAAAAAGCCGTACTCTATTTGCTTACATGCACCACTTGAACCTTCTATAAAATAATCAATCATATAAAGTTTGAAAAGGTTGAAGCGAATTACAAGGGTGTTTGCATTGGACTGTTTAAATTAATCTCACGTCATACAAGCATTCTGAGGTGCAAGTACATTCTCAGACTCAGCCGAACGCACGGGCGCTCTTCTTCATGAGCATTTGAGCATGCGGTTAAAATCTAGCCTAGAGAACCATCTGCTGTTAAAAACTAAGCTCAGAATCGATTCGAGAAAGAATTGCGGTGCATTTGGAAAATCTCAAAGAACGAGTGGTGCATCAATTTATTTTTCCAGCCCTAGTCCTCAAAGTGTGTGTGAAGTTTTAGCTCAAAAAACAGATCATTTTTATAGCATGTTAAAATTGGCACTTTTTGGGGATGAGCAAATGTGCTGTTTTTGTGTGTCCCTTTACATGCAAATGAGCTGGTGCTCCCAGCCCCCTTTCAAGAAGAGGGCGGAGCTTCAAGAGCTATGCTCCTGCATACTGGCAACAATAAACAGGACAATCTCGTGCACTAAAAATTTCAGAAACTGCCAGTAGCGGTGTTTAGTCATCTGTCTGTACTGTGCATAATAAATGCACGTTTATGAATTACGCAGAGAGTGAGCATGGCTGAATAAACATAATGACATTGGTCTCCTGGTGCCTTCACGTGCTACCATCCAAAATCGCCTCATTTTCTGAGAATGAATTCGAGCAGAACTTGTTTTTCTCTCACAAAGCTTCTCACTCCTACTTTGTATTTTTGTAAAATGCCATGACGCAATTCACCACTGCTTTAGTTTCCAATCTACTGTGAGGTTTCTGGCACTAAAGCGGCTCTTTCTCTCAGCTGTGTGAGAAACCGGCAGTGGAAACCAATCCTCAGTGCTGTTGTAAGGTTGGCCCACAACACGCTCTCCTTTTCTGTCCACCGAAATCATGGTGCTGCTAGTCACGTGGAAAGAAATTCGTCCCAAAGGAATAAATATTTTTAGAAACCAATATGATGGCCAGAAATAATGAATAGCATGTGATATGTAAGGCCTTTGTTTTAAAAGGCCCACAGTCCTTCCATGAAATGCTGAAGCCAACCATTGTGTTTATTTTACACTATTCACATAAACTATAAAATTTTCCTCTTTCAACCAGCCAAATTTTAACCTTTAAAACAGCATTATGCTTTGTTCTCTGCTGAATTCTTGAGACGGTTGAAGAGATTCGGTGACCCACATTCTTTGCAGAGACGGTTATTAATTCACACTTTCATGAGCCAGCGTTCCCTGCATTTTATCTTCTGTCTGTGAAGCTGTGATGCATGAGGTCATGTCCGATAGATGTAGAGGCTGGTTTAGGTGACCTTGCTCAAATTTAGCCAGGAGCATGGTACTTTGTTAACAGCCCCCGCGTTAGCATAGGCTCTGCCTGCTCAGCCAGCTTGACAACAGGACATGACAGGCCTGTGGGGTTAACGCAGTCAAGGGTGCAGCACTCGCCTTCAGAGCGGGCGCTTGTCGAGACACTCCTCCCTGCACCTGACATATTTTGTGAGTTCAGCTGGAGAAAAAGTGGCAAAACCCTACTTCCGAAAGCTCCCTCTGGATTGTGGAGTCAAATGAGGGCAGGGCCTTTTTTTAAATAAGAGAGCTTAAAAAAACATGAAAGGGTTTCAGGCATAACCAGGCAATTGCCAATGAGCTGATGTTGTTTAAGCCACTGTGTTTGCACATTGTTTTCTGAATGCATAGTATTGACTAGGGCTGGGCAACTTCTTGTAGAGTTTAGCTCCAACTCTGATCAAATTCATCTGCCTGTGACTTTCTAGTAAAGCTGCGGTCACACTAGACTTTGAGCCTGCGAAATTTGCATGGACACTGGAACGGTCGTAATGTGACATCACATTCTACGGTTTATTTTTTAGAACATTTAAAGTAGGGTTTTCACGTTACCGAAATTCCAGTAGTCCGTACCAGCGATATAATTAATTTTTACGGTTCTTGGTAGGCCTACCAATTTCTGTACCCTAGCAAAATCTGTTGGAACTATTTTACTATTTTATTTAACCATTCATTTATTTTATTTTTTAATATTAAATTAAATGAGTTTTGTCTTCTGCAGTGGCAAGACATTTAGGCTATGTTTGATTTTGTGCTGCCAGAGAAAGCAAAACTAAAATCACTGGCATGTGTGAAATGCGCTATACAAATAAGCTCGACATGCTTTATCAAGTCTAATAATTAATTTAATCTAATAACTAATTGCTAACCTATTAATTCTTATGTAAACAAAGCATTGTGCTTCACTCTTGTCATATTCACGTAAAATACCAGCACAGTCCTATCAGTGGGTACCGAATATACCCGGTACTCTGTATATCTGGTACTACAGATATGCTGGTATAATTTCAAAATTTCAGTACCGACTTGGTATCAAAGTACTTTGGACAACCCTAATTTAAAGTAAAAAAAAAAAAATTCCACTTTGCAAAAAATGTGTGTCCTTTCAATTCAGCCAAGAGGTCATGCAATGATGATTCAGTCTTTGGCCACACGTCTTCACGTGATACGAATTCCCAAGAACGCTCTAAAATGTGAAACTTCTTTGCATGCATTTGAGTTTCTGGTCTCAAGAGTTTGCATGTGTATGGATCAAAGTCAATGAAATCCTGATGACCATGATTAGATTGTTAAACTCTTCAGGAAAGTGGATCTTGAGGGTCAGAGTTGTCCAACTCTGGTATAGAGCATTACAGTTTGATAATAATACCTGTTTGGGTTCTTCATAGATGAATTGTTTTGTAGGAATTACATATTTAAAGACAGATCTATCATGAGCACCAGAGTTTGAAAACATTGATGTATGTGTCTGTAGAAGCTCTCTCTCATATACCATTATGATTTTTTTGTATACTATTTAGGTAATGCATCTTATTCACAATGTTTAGATTTAGCAAAATTGCATTATTTTCAGAGAGTATATCTTCAATTAAAAGAATAGTTCACCCAAAAATAAAATTTTCTGATTATTTACTCACCTCAAGGCCATCCAAGTAGTGTGCATGACTTTCTTTCTTCAGCCGAAGAGAAATTAAGGTTTTTGAGGAAAACATTCCAGGATTTTTCTCCATCTAATTCAAGTGATCATGCCAGCACACTTCACCAACCCAGAGGGTTAAACAATAAACTGACAGAAATACTAATATACAGCAATGACTAGTCAACGTGTGGACAGCACTTATTCTCCACACTTGCAAAAATAGGTATCATGAAAGCACATTGGGAAGGTCACACTTGACGTATGAGTTCGTGAACAACCTTCTTGTGGACGCGCATCGCAGAGCTGTACCAAGGCGAACATTTGTAGTTTTAAAAAGTATATAATTAATTTTATTTTATTAATCAAAATAATGTGCTTTAAAATAAATGAGTTACGCCTACCAAGTGAGCATCACCCATTGTGTCATTCTTACATGAACTTCTAAAACCTCAGTTGCCTGTGCTTGCTCACCCAGCAGACTGAGTATACAGAACTAAACCTTTATATCTCTCTTCACTCGTTCTTGTCCTCAGCTGGTGGATTGGTGGTCTGTAGCTCAAGATGGGATGCAGAGAGGGAGATTTTGGGGGAAGGGGTGTACAAAAGTCTGCCAAGCAGTAGAATAAGCACGACACCCTGCAGGGACGAGTTCTCTCTGTAGACTGACTCGGTTTTAAAATTTAATGGCCAAGCAAAATGCCAGACGGGGGCTGTTCTGCTTCCACGCCTGCGTGGCGGACTGTAGGTCAACGATGGGGTTTGAGGGAAAAGGGCAGCCGTTTAATGTGAAGAACAAAACAACTTATGTTTAGTTCTTCCTCAACAGCCCTTTAAATTGGCTTATCAGACTGTGTAATATGTTTCACAGCCAACACGTTGTTTTTTTTTTGTTTTTTTTCATTTACTGTAGCTTTACGTCACTCTTCATCTGAATCAGTGCTAGACACTTGTCCTGACATGTCTGTCGTGAATCTTTGGGATTGACGACTGGAGAAAATGTGGAGAATTTCACCACACCCTGGCAAAGCGTTTTACATGAGAAAGGTGGTTAGTGATGGTTACACGTGAAACACTGGGAGGGATGGATGCTAATTACTGTTGTCTGTAATGAGACTGTTTAAGCTCCAGTTTAGGGCTGCAGCTAACATCTATTTTGGTGAACGCTATTATCTTGATGCCAAGGTAATGACATCCCTAATTCTAAATATTGAACCTATCCCGCACCCTAGCCTAGACTGGTAGGTGTCGTAACTACACTTCTGCTGGCAAAAAGTGTATTTCTGCATTGATGGCTATTAAAAGTATAATTGTGTATTACAAATTGTGTATAAATATCATTATAGTATATGTTTTACTACTATGAGCTAGGGTTTATGTGCGTCATTACGATAATTAAGCTATTTTAATTAAAACATACTGTTGATGAAAATATAACGAGATATAACTTCTTGTTATTATTAATAATGCACAATCAATGTTTTTGTGGGGGAACATGGGTTTGGGGCATCGTGTACTTCTTGAAAAATGGGCAGTGAGCAAGCCTTTGACAACTGTGCAACACCGCAGCTTCCATTTGGATAGTAAAGGGGAATGCCGTACCAAAATGACTTGTGTTTTTCACGAGTCTCTGTCTTTAAGCCCAAGACGAGTCACAAATTTGTTTGTTCAGAAGTCCGAGTCGAGTCGCAATGTCGGTTGTTCACAAGTCCAATTCGAGTCGCAATGTTGGTTGTTCACAAGTCCAATTCGAGTTGTAGGTCGGTTGTTCACAAGTCCAATTCGAGTCGCAGGTCGGTTGTTCACAAGTCCAATTCGAGTTGTAGGTCGGTTGTTCACAAGTCCAATTCGAGTTGTAGGTCGGTTGTTCACAAGTCCAATTCGAGTTGTAGGTCGGTTGTTCACAAGTCCAATTCGAGTTGTAGGTCGGTTGTTCACAAGTCCAATTCGAGTCGCAGGTCGGTTGTTCACAAGTCCAATTCGAGTTGTAGGTCGGTTGTTCACAAGTCCAATTCGAGTTGTAGGTCGGTTGTTCACAAGTCCAATTCGAGTTGTAGGTCGGTTGTTCACAAGTCCAATTCGAGTTGTAGGTCGGTTGTTCACAAGTCCAATTCGAGTCGCAGGTCGGTTGTTCACAAGTCCAATTTGAGTTGTAGGTCGGTTGTTCACAAGTCCAATTCGAGTTGTAGGTCGGTTGTTCACAAGTCCAATTCGAGTCGCAGGTCGGTTGTTCACAAGTCCAATTCGAGTTGTAGGTCGGTTGTTCACAAGTCCAATTCGAGTTGTAGGTCGGTTGTTCACAAGTCCAATTCGAGTCGCAGGTCGGTTGTTCACAAGTCCAATTTGAGTTGTAGGTCGGTTGTTCACAAGTCCAATTCGAGTCGCAGGTCGGTTGTTCACAAGTCCAATTTGAATTGTAGGTCGGTTGTTCACAAGTCCAATTCGAGTCGCAGGTCGGTTGTTCACAAGTCCAATTTGAATTGTAGGTCGGTTGTTCACAAGTCCAATTTGAGTTGTAGGTCGGTTGTTCACAAGTCCAATTCGAGTCGCAGGTCGGTTGTTCACAAGTCCAATTCGAGTCGCAGGTCGGTTGTTCACAAGTCCAATTCGAGTCGCAATGTCGGTTGTTCACAAGTCCAATTTGAGTTGTAGGTCAGTTGTTCACAAGTCCAATTCGAGTCGCAGGTCGGTTGTTCACAAGTCCAATTCGAGTTGTAGGTCGGTTGTTCACAAGTCCAATTCGAGTTGTAGGTCGGTTGTTCACAAGTCCAATTCGAGTCGCAGGTCGGTTGTTCACAAGTCCAATTTGAGTTGTAGGTCGGTTGTTCACAAGTCCAATTCGAGTCGCAGGTCGGTTGTTCACAAGTCCAATTTGAATTGTAGGTCGGTTGTTCACAAGTCCAATTCGAGTCGCAGGTCGGTTGTTCACAAGTCCAATTTGAGTTGTAGGTCAGTTGTTCACAAGTCCAATTCGAGTCGCAATGTCGGTTGTTCACAAGTCCAATTTGAGTTGTAGGTCAGTTGTTCACAAGTCCAATTCGAGTCGCAGGTCGGTTGTTCACAAGTCCAATTTGAGTTGTAGGTCAGTTGTTCACAAGTCCAATTCGAGTCGCAATGTCGGTTGTTCACAAGTCCAATTTGAATTGTAGGTCGGTTGTTCACAAGTCCAATTCGAGTCGCAGGTCGGTTGTTCACAAGTCCAATTTGAGTTGTAGGTCAGTTGTTCACAAGTCCAATTCGAGTCGCAGGTCGGTTGTTCACAAGTCCAATTTGAATTGTAGGTCGGTTGTTCACAAGTCCAATTCGAGTCGCAGGTCGGTTGTTCACAAGTCCAATTTGAGTTGTAGGTCAGTTGTTCACAAGTCCAATTCGAGTCGCAATGTCGGTTGTTCACAAGTCCAATTTGAGTTGTAGGTCAGTTGTTCACAAGTCCAATTCGAGTCGCAGGTCGGTTGTTCACAAGTCCAATTTGAGTTGTAGGTCGGTTGTTCACAAGTCCAATTCGAGTCGCAGGTCGGTTGTTCACAAGTCCAATTTGAATTGTAGGTCGGTTGTTCACAAGTCCAATTCGAGTCGCAGGTCGGTTGTTCACAAGTCCAATTTGAGTTGTAGGTCAGTTGTTCACAAGTCCAATTCGAGTCGCAATGTCGGTTGTTCACAAGTCCAATTTGAGTTGTAGGTCAGTTGTTCACAAGTCCAATTCGAGTCGCAGGTCGGTTGTTCACAAGTCCAATTCGAGTTGTAGGTCGGTTGTTCACAAGTCCAATTCGAGTTGTAGGTCGGTTGTTCACAAGTCCAATTCGAGTCGCAGGTCGGTTGTTCACAAGTCCAATTTGAGTTGTAGGTCGGTTGTTCACAAGTCCAATTCGAGTCGCAGGTCGGTTGTTCACAAGTCCAATTCGAGTCGCAAAGCCAGTTGTTCAGAAGTCCAATTCGAGTCGCAGGTTGGTTGGTCACAAGTCCAAGTCAAGTTGCGAAATCGGTTGTTAAAGTCGGTTGTTCATAAGTGCAAGTGCGACTTGTCCATTATCAAACTGATTCAAGGCATCACTGCGCGCTTTCAAAGCCATAGTTTCACTTTAGTTCTGTGGTCTGTAGTTTCTGGATGGCATGCTGTCCTAACATTAACCAGTCAGACCTCAGGTACCGTCCAACATGCCGCAATATTCAATTAGGAATTCTGGTCACGTTTGAGTACTCGTGCCCATGCCTAGTACCTATATACATTGTACACCTGTTTTTCCAGTGGTCTATGCAACAGAAGATCTACCATTGGCATGAATGTTTGTTATGTGTGTTTAATAAAGAGCTGTGGGTGACACAGGAGAAGGTTAAAACTAGAAAGATAAAGTATCTCTATCATGTGTTAGTGTCATTTATTGGGTAAGCAGGTGGTCAATATAACTGCAACATTGCAAGGCAGTCAGACAAGCCAATAACAAGTTTGTGATGAACATTTTACTGAGCAAACAAATTAATTCTGTGACTGATCCAGTTCAGGACAAGATGAAGCACTAACGAAAGCATTGTAATGATGTTCGTGCCGTACTGTTAAATTAAACTTCAGAGGATATTTCCAGCCAATTTCACCTTTGACATTTTACCTATATTTGCATTTCATATGGAATAATTAAAAGGCATGTTAGTCACGTATCACAAGGCAGTCTTGAACTTCGGTACACACTCTCTAGCCGTATCCGAGAGCCAATCATGATGAGTTTACATCTAGCTGTCCAGCAATCCTCCTTGTTTAACTGCTTGAGCAAACCTTGTTAAACAAATAATACATTATGTAACATCACAACAGCATCATAATTGGAGTTCCACGGGAATTTAAGTGACTATTCTCAACTACAGTATGTCCGTCCAGGATGTTAACAACAACTGTATTTAAAATACTAATGTATTCTGTTAATACTATCATTCAAATTCTTTTTTAAGATAATTATAAATTTAAGTATCAAAATAAATGTGACAAAACAAATGCCAACATAATGGTTATCTACATATGTTTAGAAATTGTATTTGAATTTAAAAATACATTTCTTAGTCTAACATGCCATTTATGTTTTAAGGAGAACCTCAACTTGGCTTAACAAGGACATTTTCCATTAGCCCCACCATAAATCTGATCATTTTTAGTCACATTTTTATATGCACATATAATATGTATTATTAAAATACTTGATAGCAGCAATATCGTCAACATCATTGATTCTCAATTGTCTTGTAGCAAACATCTAGAAAATGCATGAGCTATGTGAAGTACTGCAACTAACATTTATTTGGGTAATCGAATAATATTTAGATTATTCCTTTGATTAATCAGATAAAAAGGCTGGTTTTATATTCTCTTTTCTGTAAGAAACGGTCACAAAATAATGAACATGTAAGAGGTAGAGTGTTCATTACTGGCTGTCATTTGTTTCTCCTGGAAATGTGTGGAAATACTTGCATTCATATTTCATTACATGTTGTAATCCAACTACAGTTACTGTTCTCATAAAAATATAATTACTTTCATTATGTGTAGCCTAGGATTTTAAACCCACAAATATTTTATCAAAATTAATATTTTAGGTCAAATTATTGTGCTCCCTTTCTCTGTTGCAGTCTATGGTTAATGCACATATGCACTCACTCATTTTATGAAGTGTTTGATCTTTAATAGGGATTCGCTTGCTGTCAGGATGAACCTTTTTGCAAAATGGAAATACCTTTGGTATTTAGAGTTGGGAATATAACCATAAACGTTATGCACTATGGAGAGAGAAGAAAAAAAGCTCATTAAACAACACGCATATAATAGAATAAATGTCACAGAAACCTAAATGTTTTAGTCTGCAAGATATAAATACACATGCAGTGCCACTAGTTAAATTTGCACACACATTTTTCCATCTTTACTGTTGATCATTCATTGTGATTTCCACCATCTGACTCTGCACATGTAGTGTTACCAAATAATTATCTGACCAGCAGATATCTCTTACAAACAAAACGCACACAGCAGACTTGCTCTTGTGTGAGAAGCTGTTGGGAAGGGCATGACATTGTAAAAACTGCAGGTTTACTCTTTTCATCCTCTCCTCTGGAGAAAAGCCATTTGTCTGAGGCCGTTTCATTTTGAGCAGGGTGTGATTCTCTAGAGATCCGCTGGGCACATGGTCTCATTCTCTCTTCTTTGTTCTCTTTTTTTCATCTTCTTGGTTTTACCATTTACAGGTTCATTCATTTAACGTGTGACATTTAGCCAAAGTAAACTATTTACATTAGTCACAAATACTTAAAGGGTTAGTTCACCCAAAAAATGAAAATTCTGTCATTACTCACCCTCATGTCGTTCCACACCTCTAAGACCTTTTTTTTATCTTCAGAACACAAATTAAGATATTTTTGATGAAATCCCAGAGCCCTCTGACCCCTCCATAGACAGCAATTTAATTACCACTTTCCAGGTCCAGAAAGGTAGTAAAATTATATCTTTAAATTCTTAAATTTTTAATTCAGTTATTATTTTTTTCTTATCCATGATTGCAATACTTTTGACGGAAAACTGATACCATAATATTTGCTTCTATTTTAGAACACTTGATAATTATATAATCTAAATAACAAAATTATGATAAAAAAGAAGTGAAATCGGATGTGTTTCTGTTGGTAGCATGAACATATCAATTTGCTTTCTCATGTCACCAGCTTTAAATATGCAACTTCACTGTATAATGAATGCATAAGTGACCAGCTGGAACTAATGCAAATAGATGGTAACAATCGTGACATTAAACGTTTGCATGTTTTTGTCACATTGTTTTAGGTACTAATGTTAGCGTCCTTTCAGCATTGATGGCAAACATACTGCTGTTCTTTTTTCTACTAATGCAGCATCTAGTCAACAACTTTAATGGTATGACAACATGTACTGTATACATACTGTTTCGTTGTCTGTTTTAAATCCATTTCTGAAGTGTCCCGATGTGTGCAGTGCGCAGTCTCACGTGTCAAAACAAACTCCACAAGGCATCAGTGATTTCGCCTCTAGAGGCCGCTCTCGTACTGACAACAACGAACCCTTCTCAGCCGCTCCAGCGATAGGCGCAACACAGGAAAAACTACTGGTGTGGATTTTTGCCAATAACCAGTGCCGATTGATTGTTTTTGAAGTCTTTTACCCTTTTTTTTTTTGGTGAGAAACCTTGAATAAACTTATAAGTGAGTTTCAGAAAAAATAAGATTATTTTTTAAGATTGAATTTGGTTCTTTTTAACATAAACTACATCAGAGGTGAGAAAGGAACTTGTTATTATATGGATAAGAATGGAAATTTCGCACTGATTCTGAGCGGCCACTGTATCACTTCAGGTGGAGTTGTGCTCCCTCAGCACTTCTGAATGCCAGAAGTCTCTCTCTCTCTCTCTCTCTCTCTCTCTCTCTCTCTCATAAGCATGCTTCTTAAACAAAGATAAAGGGAAAGATTTCCACCCAAGCACCTCGTTTTATTAATATTAAAGTTTAGTCAACGTTAAATGAGACCCCAGTTTCCAATTTATTTTGCCACTTCAACGCCTCATCGGTAACGTTAATAACTCCTGGATACTGGATTAGAGTTTTAAGTGCACTGGGGGAACGTCAAATAAGCAGAGCATTTTTCAGCTCTTCATGGACTGAACACGATTAATTACTTGAACTTTTTTCTAAATTATTCCCCAATTATTTCAGTGTTTGCTAGGCGCATCGCTCAAAAATGGGTGAATTGTGAAAAATGAAAGACCGTAAATATGGTTTTGAATCTGTATTTTTCATTATTTTTAACTATACAGTATTCACTATTATTTTGACGCAGTATATCACATTCAAACATTGATTCTGATACCCAACAGACAGAAAAAACGTGCTAATCATTATGACAATGGCAACGATTAAGATATGAGAGAAGAATTTTTAGTCATAACATCATTCTACCAACAGCTCTTATAATATTAATAATAATATCTAGTTCAGTCATGAAACTTTGCATGCAATATGCAAGCTATGTCACCATTACCTTGTGACACAAGCTGATTGACCTTTGCTGATTTAGGAGCCAATGAGATTGCTTGCTCAACATTTAAATAGTCATATATAATATAATATAATATAATATAATATAATATAATATAATATAATATAATATAATATAATATAATATAATATAATATACGTGTGTGTGTGTGTGTGTGTGTGTGTGTGTATATATATATCAGATAATAGTCCTCTGAAACCCTCCACCTCCCCCAGCTCCACCTGCCAAGATTTGCTATGGAATTTATCAATGTCTATTCATGCAGTGGCAAAATATCTTACTGTGTATCTAATGGCAGTAGCAAGTCTGGTAACACTTTATTTTAGGGTCTTTTAACTAGTTGCTTATTAGCATGCATATTGTTAGAATATTGGCTGTTTATTAGTAATTATTAAGCACATATTAATGCCTTATTCTTTATGACCTTATTCTACATTCTTAATCTTACCCAATACCTAAACTTAACAACTAACTTACTATTAATAAGAAGTAAATTAGGAGTTTATTGAGGGAAAAGTGATAGTTAATAGTGAATATGTGTTCCCTATACTAAAGTGTTACCGCAAGTCTATACTTGCTCTGCAGCAGCATGCACAGCAGGTCTAGTCAATCAAGACCCAATACATTTACATTGATTAACATACCAAAACTACTTTGAGAGTTGTCATGATTGATTATGCCTTTATTCAATTTGAATATATTTTAAAATTTAATTTATTCCTGTGATGGCAAAACTGAATTTTCAGCAGCCATGACTTCTGTATTCATTGTCATATGATCCTTTAGAAATGATTGTGATATGCTGATTTGGTGCTTAAGAAACATTTTCTTATTATCAGTGTTGAACACAGTTATGCTGCTTAAAGGATTTGTTCACTTCAGAATTAAAATTTCCTGATAATTTACTCACCCCCATGTCATCCAAGATGTTTGTCTTTCTTTCTTCAGTGGAAAAGAAATGAAGGTTTTTGAGGAAAACATTCCAGGATTATTCTCCATATAGTGGACTTCACTGGGGTTCAACGGGTTGAAGGTCCAAATGTCAGTTTCAGTGCAGCTTCAAAGAGCTCTACATGATCCCAGACGAGGAATAAAGGTCTTATCTACCGGAACGATCGGCCATCTTCTAAAAAAAAAAAAAAAAAAAAAAAAAAAAGTATATACTTTTTAACCACAAATGCTCATCTTGCACTGCTCTGCGATGCGCCACGCATTACACAATCATGTTGGAAAGGTCACATGTGACATAGGCGGAAGTACCGCGGCAGGGCGAAAAACTCCATCTCATTTTCTCCTCCAACTTCATAAGTGGCTGACGTCATTGTTTTATCTTTTATTTGTAAAGGGCGATTGACTTGGTCTTTGCATGTTTGCTTTGTAAACGCTGGATCGGTACTTCCGCCTACGTCACGCATGACCTTTCCAACATGATTTTGTAATGTGTGGCACATCACAGAGTTAGTGCAAGACGGGCATTTGTGATTTTAAAATGTATATAATTTGAAAATAAAAAAATGACCGATGGTTTCTCTAGATAAGACTCTTATTCCTCGTCTGGGATCATGTAGAGCTCTTTGAAGCTGCACTGAAACTGATATTTGGACCTTCAACCCGTTGAACCCCAGTGAAGTCCACTATATGGAGAAAAATCCTGGAATGTTTTCATCAAAAATCTTTCTTTCTTCAGTCAAAAATAAATTAAGACATAAACATCTTGGATGACATGGGGGTGAGTAAATGATCAGGAAATGAATTCTGAAGTGAACTAATCCTTTAACAAAAAATATTTTAGTAGTTGTATGGAATGCACCCCGGTGACTCAGGAAATTAATTCTAATCCTTTAATATTTTTGTGAAAACCACGATACATTTTTTCCAGGATTCGTTGATGAATGGAAAGTTAAAAAGAACATTTATTTAAAATCTTTTTCAGGCGCAAGTCTTTACTGTCACTTTTGATCAGTTTAATGAGTCCCAGACTGACAGCTGCTGCTGCATGGACTAAGCTATGTAAATGTGCCTGTATATGCTGTAATGCCAAACAGTCTCCAGGCCTCCTTACACATGTCTTTCTTTGGTAAAGTCCACCCTTAACCCTCATTAACAGAGCAAGACTTCAACAAAGCCCAACACAAAAGCTATTGGCGTGCTGTTTCTCTATTCAAATCCTTCTCTTTGAGGTTTGGGAGGTGTATTCCTCCCCTCTCCGTGGATTTCTCCCCCTTCCTTCTGGAGAGCCCCTGATCGAACAAACACAGGAAGTGTGCTGGGAGTGAGCAGCGTTTTGAGGCTGGGCTGTTCTCTGCTGATTGACCCAGTCCTCTTAGAGTATTGACCGCTCTTACTCGCAGACTGCATGCCCGCTTCCGCTCTGCTTCGCGCTAATTACTAATATCAGAGTGGGATAATATTGTTATTATTGCACTCTCCATTTTATAGTGCTTTGGAACAAATTGGATTTGTAGAAATTGTTGGCACGGTTTAGCACTGATTAGAGGGGAGTGTGTGTTTTGTTTACCGTGTGGATTTGTTGGTCTAACTGGAGCGCGGCCTGATAGTTTGAGTCTTATCTCATCTGTCCGTTCTTAGAGGCCACGGCTAAAGAGTCAAAGGCTTAATGCAACATCAAAGCTGTCTAGCCTCTGTGTGTACACTGCTGATAGAAAGACAGATGGAGAGGAAGACGAAGAAGGGGGTCGACAAGACGGAACTGATGAGGGACAGTGACATTGTTAATGTGAGAACGAGTGAAATGTAATGTGTTTGGTCATTTGGTCACATGACTGGTTCATTCAGTAGTGGGCTACATAGCTTATTTCAATGACCAAATAATTATGAATATTTAGCATTTTTACAGTTTTGTGGAAATTGAGATGATGCAGTAAAACATCAAAGATTTTGTACACAATTGGACATGGTAGTATGTGACTTGGTAGTACAATCAAATAGTGAGTCAAAATTATTTTATCTATTAAAGGTGTCCATTTATGCCCCTTTTCTCAAGATGGAATATACGTCTCTGATGTCTCCAGAATGTGTCTGTGAAGTTTCAGCTCAAAATACCCCACAGATCATTTATTATAGCTTGTCAAATTTGCCGTTTTTGTGTGTCCCTTTAAATGCAAATGAGCTGCTGATCCCGCCCCCTTTCCAGAAGAGGGCGGAGCTTTAACAGCTCAACAACAACAAAGCTGGAGAATCTCACGCAGCCAAAATGAGGATTGTCAGTAACGGTGTTCAGCCTTACATTGTTCAAACCGGAGTCGACACTGATGGAGAGACTCAGGAAGAAGTTTTTAGAATGAAACTGGACGTTTCTGAATGGTTAGTGGTTAAATTGATGTAGTTGCTGTGGAGTTGATTCAACTCATCCACTAGCATGTGCCGTCATGTTAATCTTTTGTCTTGAATTGACCCTCGTTTGTGAAGCAGTCCGGTGTAAAATGACGGCATGTCAACAACACTCTACTACAACAACTCTTCCTCTTCTCTAAAGCAGCCCAACATTGCCCCGCCCCCTTTTTTGAGTGTTCTTGGGGGCGGGGTTTATGTAAATTGTAGAGTAAGTGATGTCACCAACCCGGGAAGAAGCTCGTTGTAGTCCTTAAAAAGCAATTTCTGTAAAAGAAAATATTTCCCTTTGCATTGAACTTTGAGCATTGTAACTTGGTCACTATTATTGATGTTGGACACTATTATTGAGATCCAGTTGCATCTTGTGGGTACTGCCATCTCCCCAAACTTTAGTATTAACTCAATTGTCTTTTTGCATGCAATACCCAGATAAGATATTGTGCAAAAAAACACTTCATACTGCAAAAATGACACACATAGTATGGTAGTATGCTATTCTGAATGCTCCATTTGTGTTCTCCCGTTCTTCATTACTAAGTGCGTAACAAAAAAGCTCTCAGACTGAACTGCAGACGTTTTATTCTGCGTCCTTTTACTGATTGTATGTTTTTAAATAATATGTGTATAGTGAAATATTAATGAGACTCTACATTAAATTTTAACCAGATTCTGAGGCAGATTAAACTAGACTATTAAATTTCTCTGACTGTGAAATAAAAGGGAATCCAGTTGCAGTTGTACGCCTTTTTCCCCTTGCGCAGCGCTGTCTGTCAATATCAATGAAGCTAGTGTGAGTCATTTGAGGAGCTCGGGAAAAAAAAGCAGGTGAAATTATTGCTGAATATCAACTGTAAGTTCCCAGAGCAAAACAAGACGGAGGTTTTGTACATTTCAAATATGAATCATTAGAATAGAGTGGCAGTCTGATTGAATAAAACAGATTGTGTGTCCTGGACAGTGAATGTATTTGGTTTTTCCTTTTATTTAGCTCTAATTTGTGCTCTTTCATATCGAATTGACTCTGCTCTTCCATGCCGCGGTAGATGGAATAGACAGAGAAGCTGTAATGAGACGTGCCCACTCAAGGCCCTGCGAGACCAACCCAGTTACTGGGGTACAGCTGCTTTACTTGCCTCATTTGTTTATATCTGAAGAGGCTAGAAATGTAAAGCCACAACTGACAGATGCCTCCCCAGCATCCACGATTTTCCTGCCTCGATGTGAGTCAGACAAAACAAGCATCGTATTAAAATAATAACCTGCTGTTTTGCATGCAATTGATGCTGTGTTTTTCCCCCTCTTCAAGTAGCCCTCCTACCAGAGCTGTTAGCTTTCATCTCAAAACATTTCAATTCCGTCGTCTGGACACCAGAAGCATTGCCATCAGCATTGAAACCAATCACAATTCCCCATAGTCCAATTTACTGTTGTTCTATAAAAGTTCATATGGAGTAGCCAACTTAGTTTGGCCGAAGAAACGTTTTCATTTCAACTTGACGTTTGTTGAAGGGGTACGATGGGAATTACGAAAACTCGCTCAGTAGGGTCTTTTAACTGTTATTGAGCATAAACTCCAAATCGTTCCCTTGTGTGCTTTTCTCAGAGTTTCCCTTCAGACGAAGGCTGGCCGTTTGCGAAGTACCTGGGTGCTTGCGGGCGAATGGTGGCAGTGAACTACGTGGGCGAGGAGCTGTGGAGTTTCTTCAATGCTCCCTGGGAAAAGAGAGTAGACCTGGCCAAGCAACTGATGGACATTGCTGAGCAGCTCACCAACAACGACTTCGATTTTGCTCTCTACCTGCTGGACGTCAGCTTCGATAACTTCGCCGTGGGCCCGCGGGACGGGAAGGTCATTGTGGTGGATGCGGAGAATGTTGTGGTGGCCGACAAGAGGTTGATCAAACAGAGTAAGTAAATAGATTTTCCCCTTTCGTACATGTACAGTAAATCTCATTATCTGCACACAGAGGTGATTTACCGCAGTGACAGCTGCATCCTACTTGCAAATTTGCTCCTCCATGTATACAATACACATAAATGTGTGTACAAAAATGAACATTTGAACTGATGACCATTTCTTAGACATATAGGTTTAGTATGGGGAACACATATTCACTATCAACTATGACTTTTGCCTCAATAAATAGTAAGGTAGTTGTTGTAGTGTTTAGGTTGGGGTAGGATTAAGGGATGTAGAATATGGTTATGCAGAAAAAGGCATTAATATGTGCTTTAGTACTAATAAACAGCCAATATTGTAGTAATATTCATGATAATAAGCAACTAGTTAAACGTGAGAATTGTTCCCCATACTAAAGTGTCACCATCATATACAACTCATGTTGTTGCAATCTCTTATGACTTTTTCTTTCTTTTGTGCAACACAAAAGGATATTTTTTTTTAAATCTATTGATTGTTTTTCCCCATGCAATTGAAATTAATGTGGACTGGAGCATTCTAGGATTAAAAAAAACACCCCAAAGCACCATAGACGTACCATAAAAGTAGTCCATATAGCCATATGGGCTACTGCTGAATTCCAAGTTTTCTGAAGTCATACGATTGCTTTGTGTAATGAACAAACCAACATTTTAAGTGATTATCTCCATTGAGATGTTAACTGCTGCCACTAGATCACTGGGTATATATTGATTTTGAGATGAATCAGTCAGTGATTCTGTGCAACAAGTCAAATAGTAAATTGAAAACACAAGACTTTCTTTAACCATGCATCAGTATTTTGGTTTGTTCTACACACAAAGACTTGGAATATATTGCACAGACCCATATAGACTACTTCTATGATACTTCTGTGGTGTCTTTCATCCTTGTGAATAACATAAAATTATACCTATAAAATGATAAAATAAAAATTCTGTAATTTACTCAGTTATGTTTTTCCCCTGTATGATTTACTTTCTTTTGCAGAACACAAAATAGTCATTTTAACAATGTTTTAAAGGTGCCCTAGATTCAAAAATTGAATTTATCTTGGCATAGTTAAATAACAAGAGTTCAGTACATGGAAATGACATACAGTGAGTCTCAAACGCCATTGTTTCCTCCTTCTTATGTAAATCTCATTTGTTTAAAAGACCTCCGAAGAACAGGCGAATTTCAACATAACACCGACGGTTACGTAACAGTCGGGATCATTAATATGTACACCCCCAATATTTGCATATGCCAGCCCATGTTCCCAACATTGCAGTCTGTATAATGCATAAACACAACTTCATTCTTTATAAATCTCTCCAACAGTGTAGCATTAGCCGTTAGCCACGGAACACAGCCTCAAATTCATTCAGAATCAAATGTAAACATCCAAATAAATAAAATACTCACATAATCCGACGCATGCATGCAGTATGCATGACGAACACTTTGTAAAGATCCATTTGAGGGTTATATTAGCTGTGTAAACTTTGTCTATGCACTGTTTAAGGCAAGCGCGAGCTCCGGGGGCGGAGAGCGCGTGATTTAAAGGGGCCGCAGCCTGAATCGGCGCATTTCTAATGATGCCCCAAAATAGGCAGTTAAAAAAATTAATTAAAAAAAAATCTATGGGGTATTTTGAGCTGAAACTTCACAGACACATTCAGGGGACACCTTAGACGTATATTACATCTTGTAAAAAAACATTCGATGGCCCCTTTATTTTTATTTTTTTTTTGTCCTTACAATGAAAGTCACCGGGGTCCAAAACAACATTGGCAGACATTTTTCAAAAAAAAAAAAAAAATGCATACCATACAAGTTTGGAACTACTAAAATATTTTTTGTTAATTTCCTGATCATTTACTCACCCCCATGTCATCCAAGATGTTTATGTCTTTCTTTCTTCAGTCGAAAAGAAATTAAGGTTTTTGATAAACATCCCAGGGTTTTTCTCCATATAGTGGACTTCACTGGGGTTCAACGGGTTGAAGGTTCAAATGTCAGTTTCAGTGCAGCTTCAAAGAGCTCTACATGATCCCAGACAAGGAATAAGGGTCTTATCTAGTGAAACGATTTCTTTTTGACTGAAGAAAGAAAGACATAACCATCTTGGATGGCATGGGGGTGAGTAGATTATCAGGGAATTTTAATTCTGAAGTGAACTAATCCTTTAATTGGAATAAAGCAGAAATAAAATAAAATACAAATATTAGGTGAAAAACTTAAACTTTAAAACTTTTAACATAAATGTAGAAATATTCTCCTTGCAACTAACTGAAATAAAATATATTAAAGTACTAAAATTACTAAAACTGAAATAAAAAGCTAAATAGAAATATTAAAGTACAAAAACTAATGCAAATAACAAAAGCACATAACTAAATTTTAAATTAAAAATGAAAATCTAGATAAAATTCTAAATATTAATACATACACTTAATAGTATAAAATTAATTCTAAAATGACAGGTAATTTTTTTTCAAATAAATGCCTCTTTTTGTTTTTACTCATTTAAATGTACATTTAACAGATGCTTTTATCCAAAGCAACTTACAAATGAGGAGAACAATAGAAGCAATCAAACCAACAATAGGGCAGCAATATGTAAGTGCTGTGACAAGTCATGGGTGGAAACACAAAGAAATAATTTCTCATTCATTTTTGCATGTAATGACCAGGTATAGTGACCAGTTGTGCTGATGTTCTACATACAATCATTTACTCAAGGTGCATTATAATCCCCGCTAAACACCTGTAGGACTCAGAATGACGCAGAAAGTGCTGTTATAAACCCAGCACGCGAGTTTCGAGCACGTCACCAGCGCATAGAGACGTGTGCCTCTGTGTTTTGTGACCAAAATCTCAGGGGAGATTCCCAACAGCAGATAGAACACCATTCAGGGAACAAGGTTTGTGCCTGAAAGCCTGAGATAGAATAAGTGTCTATGTGCGGGTGTGTGTGTGCGAGAGACTCGCACGTGAGGACAGAGTGACGCCAGTTGGTTCTTTCTTCAATGGCGACTTGTCGCGGTGCCAAAAGCCTCACAGAAGAAGCTCTGTCATTGAAGTGGGAGTGAGCCCTCGAGGGGAGGGTGTCCCCTTTTACCAGTCAAACAGCTCTGTGAGGATGAATTTAAATTGTTTTAGCTCAGCTTTGAAATAGTACTAAAGCACTGTTTTTACAAGCTAGCTTAAGGACATTGGTTTTCATTCACAAATAATTACCTTTAAGTTTTGTAATTATGTGCATAGAAAACATTCTCATGCAAAGTATTCACTGGATTCACAACAGGTGCGGATGCACTAGGACTGCACGATATTGGGGAAAAAAAACTGACATTGCAATATGAAAACAGTTCTAGAATGATTGAGGTGATTTTGTTGAGTGAATCTGCATAGAAGATAAACAAATTGCAAGCATTACATAAATACAGTAGTACAATGATACAAATTAAATAAACAGTGCTTGACGTTGCAGAAAAATAGAAACCGTTTCTAAAATAGAATTGTTGCTGTTGCGGCTAGTTAGGACAAAAACTCTGTTTAACATGGAAAAAAATACTTTTTATCATGTGTCATGGCATCACGTCTGGTTAGGACACACTCAGTGGGGTTTTGAGCAGCAGATATAGAACATTTTGACTATTTAGTGTTCTAGATCATGCAGCTGTTATCAGACACAAATATTTGACTTTAGTAGGGATAGTAAAGGGATGTGCAGTATCGACTAGTCGATTAGTGTGATCGACTAGAGAGTTTATATTTTAGTGTTGGTGCTTCTTTACAGCGACATAGTTCTTAAATAATTAAGGGATGCAATTTCTCTGAGTTTTGCCTGCTGATAGTAGGCTGTGCTGTAGCACGGTAAAACCCTCTCATCTCGTACTTATTCTAATTTAAAGCAGCACCGCTACAGCCATCAAAACACCACACACCGTCTAAAACAATAAATGAAGACACTCAATGTCAGATTTCAAATCGTCTCTTTTGATCACCCAGTGAGCGCTCAGATTATTGAAGTGCATCATTCTGCAGCCGCGATGTGTCGATCTCAATATGAGTCGCTCTTGAGAGGACTTTGATAGTTTTGTACAATTGGTTATAGTTATTTTGCCTGCTTATTTGTTGGATTACCCTATTGAATGGTTGTGCTTAGTTTCCATAAATCCCTGAAAGAATGTGTCTGAATGGGGTTTTGTGGATCTGACGCAGCCTAATTAATTATACAGGCTCCCTCAACACTGACTAGTCGATTATGATAATTGGTTGTTTTGCACAACCCTAATAGAAAGACAATTGATATAAAAAACCTTAAAAACAAGATAAACCTGAGAAGCAACGCTGGCCAGTTTTCTTTAAAGGCACGATATGTGAGATTTTTGGATTAAAATATTAAAAAACCACAAGAACACTGTTATATATTTTGTTGACTTGTGTACTTAAATGTTTTCAACATTTAAATCCAGAGAAATCAGCAATTTTAATTGCATTGTCTGTCAATCCGCTTTACCCTCGATTTCCAGTTTTACTTCCGTAGAAACCATGGAAACATCAAAGACGCTTTAATATATATTCCCCTGGTTTCACAGACATGTTTTGTCAGTGCCATTGTTTTGTCTCAAGATGCACACCAGTAATGTTTTTCTTTTCTAAGGTACGTTTATAAAAATGGCCTAATCCTGGCTTAATCTAAGCCCTGTCTGTGAAACCTATGTGCTTTATTAGACAGATGAGCAACTGTTTGGATACCTTTATCGACAGAAAACTTTCAGTTTCGTTTAACCTTGAACATTATTAAAAATAAATAGAGAATGACCTGAATTCAGAGCATTTCTCTAGCCTGAATTCGGGTTCTTCTCATCCTCTGAATCCCCTCCCTCTCTTCCCTACTCCTTTTTGTCTTTACAAACACATCATCCTAATATGTGCTGTATTATGACTGGACAAGACATCCGCCCATTGCCAGGCTGGAAGGAAGCTACTAGATCATCTTTAGCAGGCCAAGGAGACAAATGTGATTGTGAGCGTCAGTGGAGCGGAGCCGTGCTTCAGATCGAAATTCATTTTAGGCTGTAGCTTTCCCTGCATCGCTGGTCTAGACAAACATTCTGTTTCCAAGACTTCTGCTGGGCTCTCTCCAAAGCACTGCAGATAATTTCATTACGGATCTGCGGATCAATGTTGCTTTGTGCTCTTTAAATAGTGCACTGGAACTTGCAGCCTAATTGACTGGCCTTTGTACCATCAATTGTTCGTTCATAACAAAGGGGCACAGTTGTCGAAATGTGTTTCTACGTCAAATTCTTGATGCAATGCTAAACTTCCTGCTGAGTCTGATTACAATGACTGCCATTCACAATCAACTGTTTAAAATTGTGATTCATCAATAAGTTGGCATTTAAACTGGATTTAGAAAAAACATAAGAACCAGCATACAACGAATAAAAAAATAGTTGATTATTCAGAGTGATATCTACCGATAGTTTGGGGGTTCTGCCTTTTATACCTTCTTTTAAATTTGATGATAATTTAATTATAATTAATAATTAAGCATTATATTTTTATTTATAATATTTAATAAAATGCAAAAAAAAAAAAAAATGTTATTCTCTCCATTTCATCAACTTGTTTCAGAGTAACTGGAAACACATTACTCAAATTAATATTGACACGCATTAACTAAATTCTGAAGATTTAAATTAATATTTCTGAATGTTATTGATTCATATAATTACTAATATTGAACATCAAACTGGTTTGTTAGCATTTTCTTCACACAAATCACAAATTCAGTGCATTTTCCTTCCCCTTTTTTGATTGACAGGATATATCAGCCCCGACGATCAGCTGTTTTTAAACTATCAGTGTGAAAATTCGCTTTCTGTTAGTTGGGAGTGTTACTTTTAAAATGTATTCCACTAAAGATTACAGAAAACATTATGCAAAATGTAATTCAATGTGAGTAATCTAAATAATTTGAAATACTTTTGCCAAACCAGGAAGATTTTTTTTCTTTTAAAGTCCCCCTGTAGTCATTTTTTAAAAATTATTATTAAAACTCATCTTTGTTCACCAAAATGACATATTTAAACTTTTTTTTTTTCCTGTGAAGAAAAAAAAAAAAAAAAAAAGTCATGCTTTAAAATAGCTTGAATGTAACTGTAAGGGTGTACCTTGCTTCATTTACTATGCGCAGATTTATGAATATGCTAATTAGCCCCGCCTCCACTCACTCACACGAGCTCAGAGATCCACGTGGTTAACATACTGAGGTAAACACTACACAATGGTATCGTTTTTTACATAACAGTAATTATAATGATTAGCCTTTTGCTTGATTACGTTATCAAACAGCTAATAATATGTTGCTAATGTCACACAAACCATGTTCCCATTCACCATCTCAGAGTCAGACAGCTGTATTCTAAAAATCCGCATCCTCACAAACGCTTTGAATAACGCTGAACGTCAGTGGAGAAAGGCATATAGTTCATAATTACATCGTAATATACATTTTTCTGCAAAAATTTCACGGTTGTACCAATTTCAATACCATAGCAAAAATTATTGAAACACACTCATTTTCAAAAAAGAAATAAATAAAACAATTAAAAAACAAAAACTAAATTGATGTTGCAGCAAAGACATATGTAACAGATTTGTGCATTCGAGGCGAGAAGATCACACATCAGTCACACAGGCCGACATCTCCCAGAGTAAATGACATCTCTTCACCTTGGCTCTCAGCGTCCAGCATCTCAGATTGAGTTTAGGCAGTGTTCTGGGGCCTGAGGCAGAGCTGGATGCCGGAAACACAGATTGAGTCATTGGAGTGGCAGGAGTGCATTGAGGTTCTCAAACATGATTAGGGGTTGGCATCTCCTGGGTTGTTTCACTCTAATCAATTTGATCATTAATGCAACTCCAAAGAGTTTCTCATCATAGAGAATGTTATTTATTTGCCCTGGTTGCCAGGTCCTTGAAAAATAATTGTGGAGATGAAGGTTGTATGCGGCCGGTGTTCTGGGTAGAGAAAACGGCCAATTTGTGTCCCTTTATTAAGGAAGGAACATGATGTACTTCAGAAATGTCCACCTGATTGCTTCTGTGCAATTTCTAAGTCACAAATTGCTCTCTTGGTCCAGCGACTGATATTTTCATTGTGTTCAAACTGAATGAGTGTGTCCAAATATGATTTATAAAAAACAAAAATTGTTTTCAATTTTAAAATGAAAAATACTGGAATCAAAATGTCAAACCTAAAAAAAAAAAATCAATTAATGATATAATTGTGCAGAGACACAATAAGTAAAATGTGTTCTTTTGTGTTGCAGAATAAGTGCAATTGAGTCAATAACATAAAGGAAATCTTGTTTAAGATTGTAGAATTTAAAAAAAAAAAAAAAAAAAAAAAAAAAATGTGCCAAATTAGTAGAAATGTCCTCTTTTGTATTCATGTTGATTTCATATTGTTTTTAAAAAACGTTTATACTATTTTTATACCAGATTTAATTTAATGACTCTAAGGATGTCATGCAGTGTAGCCAAGTAAATAACTTATTTTTATACATATCTTAATTATTATTATTAAAAAAAAAAAAAAAACTTGCGTGTAATTTGTGTTTGTATACAAAGCAGTTAATTTTAACCTTCAGTATTATAGTAATGTAGCACCAATTGAGAAAATTTGCCATTAACTGTACATGATTATATATTCAAATTAATCGATAACGATTTGAATCGGAATTGAATCGTAAGCTTGTGAATCAAAATCGAATCATGAAATTTGTCAATGCAGACTTAGTATTTGTCAAGATGTGGTAGTTTTCCAGAAGCAGTTTTGTTTAAAACATAATCTAAGAAGAAATAATAATAAGAGTGATATAGAAATTTAATTATTTTTCAGTAGGGATGCACCGGCATGAAAATTGACAGATACCGATAATTCTTTATATTTGAAAGCCAATAACCGATATATTGGCCAATAAATCTAAATCCAAATTTGTTCTCATTATATTTTATGTAGCCTATATAACAGACTTGCACTGCACATGTTGCACTTAACTGTATTTTCCTTTTTGGAGTGATTTCAATCATATTTCAAGCAATTCAAAACCATTATCTCCAAAACCAGCGTCTCAGCTGAAGGAAATAGTCCATTATTTATCGGCTTTAATATATTAATAACATTAAAGGTGCTATCGAACATTTTTTTTACAAGATGTAATATAAGTCTAAGGTGTCCCCTGAATGTGTCTGTGAAGTTTCAGCTTAAAATACCCCATAGATTGTTTTTAATTAACTTTTTTTAACTGCCTATTTTGGGGCATAATTAGAAATGCGCCGATTCAGGTTGCGGCCCCTTTAAATACTCGCGCTCCCCGCCCACGGAGCTCGCGCTTGCCTTAAACAGTGCATAAACAAAGTTTACACAGCTAATATAACCCTCAAAATGGATCTTTACAAAGTGTTCGTCATGCATGCTGCATGCATGCATCGGATTATGTGAGTATTGTATTTATTTGGATGTTTACATTTGATTCTGAATGAATTTGAGGCTGTGATCCGTGGCTAACGGCTAATGCTACACTGTTGGAGAGATTTATAAAGAATGAAGTTGTGTTTATGAATTATACAGACTGCAAGTGTTAAAAAAAAATGAAAATAGCGACGGCTCTTGTCTCCGTGAATACAGTAAGAAACGATGGTAACTTTAACCACATTTAACAGTACATTAGCAACATGCTAACGAAACATTTATAAAGACAATTTACAAATATCACTAAAAATATCATGTTATCATGGATCATGTCAGTGATTATTGCTCCATCTGCCATTTTTCGCTATTGTTCTTGCTTGCTTACCTAGTCTGATGATTCAGCTGTGCACAGATCCAGACGTTAATACTGGCTGCCCTTGTGTAATGCCTTGAACATGAGCTGGCATATGCAAATATTGGGGGCGTACATATTAATGATCCCGACTGTTACGTAACAGTCGGTGTTATGTTGAGATTCGCCTGTTCTTCGGAGGTCTTTTAAACGAATGAGATTTACACAAGAAGGAGGAAACAATGGAGTTTGAGACTCACTGTATGTCATTTCCATGTACTGAACTCTTGTTATTTAACTATGCCAAGATAAATTCAATTTTTAATTCTAGGGCACCTTTAAAAATTAACATATATATCGGCTGATACTGATATGGTGGCCGATATATCATGCACATAAAGCCACCGTTCAGTACTAAATTGAGTTCTTTTTTGCTGCTTATTGCACTTAAACAGTCGAATACACTCAAAATAATGTCAAAATGCCGGTCTTGTCGAGTATTCACATAAATGCAGTCAGTATGTTTTAAGTGAATGTAAACAGTTGAGAAAGAAAATGCATGTGTAACAGTATAATGGATCTGTGTGTCAGTTCTTAAAGTGACAGCAGCCTAATAAACCTGCTGCCAAATTATGAGATCATATTAAAAATATCTATATGGTAGTTTTCTCCCATGGTATTGGTGTCAAAATTGTGGCCAATGAAAATGCTGGCCATTTGAGTGGCTAGTAACTTTGGAAAACCACTAGCAACAGTGGCTGGTGAGCAAAAAAGTTAATGTCAAGCACTGATTGTATGTATGAATTGCATTTTATGTTTTTTCTTTTTAATATTATTGACCCAGTTAGTTTGAAACTTGGCATATTCTTTACAAAAACCTATAAAGCATCAACTGCTGCAATTTTACTCTTGTTTCTGTCATCTTCCTCTAGATAAGCCTGAGAACTACGACGTCTGGTACGAGAGCAAGTTTGAGGAATGCGACAAGGAGGCCTGTCTTTCCTTCTCTAAAGACATGTTGTGTTCGCGGGTCACGGTGGATCACAACTATTACGCCATCTGTCAAAACCTGCTTTCGCGATATGCTACGTGGCGGGGCAGCTCCGGTGGACTTCTTCACGACCCCCCGCCACACATAGCCAAAGACGGCCAGCTTGAAGCCCTGTTGGACGAGTGTGCCAACCCCAAAAATCGGTACGGCCGCTTCCAGGCAGCTAAAGAACTGCGCGATTACTTAACCCAGCTAAGCGGAACCGCTAGGTAATGACCGTCCATGCCTGTCAACGCTCAACGTTCACTCATCAATGTCCGACGATGTCTTCAGGGTTTGGGGATCACCATTAGACTTACGACAGAACCGTCTCTCTGTAACTCTATTTCAGACCAATCGTCCATCACTACAATCTGTTGTGTACAATTTGTTTCTCTTACATTAATCTTTAAATTATTGAAATGTCTTTGGTTCATTGCTTTTATTCAATGGTTTATTTTGCAATAAAGGCAGCGGTGACACTGGGAAAGGCAGCTTGGGAAGCATTAACTCTGTCCAAAACTTTTTAGCGAACGTCTTCTGCCTAATTGATTCACTTACATTCCAGGAAGAATGAGTTTGGCACAAAGCATAATTTTGAGATGGTAGAGAGGATGTGGAAATCTGTACATAATTAGAGCAGATTGGAGGGGAAATGAGTTGGAATTGCTTTGCATATACCAAAGAGTCTGGTTCAATGTAACTCAAACCTCTGAACTAAAAGGGCAGAGCCTTTCGCTAAAAATTTAGCATAGTCAAACCGCCAGAATTACCCCAGAGCGGATTCACGGATGTGGTTAGACTTGTTACAAAGATTTGTGTTTGTATTAATCAAGCAAAGTCCAGAGAGGGCCACAATGAATCCAAATTACGTGGCACTATTAAATCAGAGCGGTCCTGGTCTCTAATTGGCCCTTAACTATAAATAATGTACCGGCACATGGCGTGATGCAGCGCTAACTCCTCGACGTGTGAACGTGCATCTGAAACTTTCTATCTTTAAAATCCATCTTAACATTTCAATTTCACAGCTCTGCAATTGAATTAATCAAAATTTAATTAAACGTCTCTAACACTTAAGATCATTTAACTTTGAGCCATCCGCCTGCTGTTTTTCCCCATCTCTGGTTTGATTTTGCACTTGGTGGACCAATGAATTAGATCAGTATGCTAATGAGTATGCGTTAGATAATGAAGTACGCTAGCGCTTGACTGACAGCATCACTCCATTGAGCATGGATTTTGAAAGCTAGCTAATCACTTTCAACTTGATGCTTCTGCCAGAGCAAATGAATGAAATGAATTAAGATTTTAATCTTTTTATTTCCATGTTTGAGTTCTGGCCGGTCAGGCCCTGAAGAGTCAAAGCAATAAGTGTCAATCAGCCATTATCACTGAAGATCCCTCTGCTCTTGTCCAATCTAAACCGGTGACCGGGATGGCCTCTTTGGATGTTGGCACGTGAGAGATTTTTTGCGTGCATAAGTAACTGTCCGCTTTTGTACTGTACTTCTGTTTCAGTTGAGTATTATATCAGCTGTGTCTGATTTTACTGTGCCTTTCATTCAGAAGTTGTATTTACAACTTTTTAGTCTGTTTAAATATTAAATAAATGAGTATATATATATATCTCTATCTCTATATATATACTTCCAGTGTCTGTTTTATTTTTGATGTCATATTGCTTTGAATCTCATTGATTTAGATTAGAATTTGTAGAGAAGTTTAGGCATTTGAACATTCTTGATTGCAATTGTTTGTTAACGATTACATGTCATAACAACAGTGTACCTAAACTGAGGGGTTCCTGCATTTTTCTGGACTTATTAATATATTTAAGGAGCAGATGTGAGTGTCTTTACTGACACGTTCATTTGGGTATGGAGGCCGACTTGTAAGCTCATTTCCAAAACGAAGTGAGCTGCCTTGCTGTCTACTACCTAGGTCACATCCTAACCAAATGAAACTTGGAAGAATGTTGGTAACCAGACAGTTAATGGTAGCCATTGACTTCCATAGTATTATTTTTCCTACAATGGAAGTCAATGGCTACCATTACCAACATTCTTCAAAATATCTTCTTTTTAGTTCAACAGAAGAAAGAAACTCTTACAGGTTTGGAAAAACATAAGGGTGAGTAAATGATGAGAGAATTTTCATTTTTGGGTGAACTATCCCTTTTAACTGACTGACTTTTCATCAGCAGAATCTCAAATGCAGCACACAGGATACGTGATTTTTTTTTTCTTTTCCAATTTCAATTATAATGATTGCTATGCATTAATAATGTATGTATATACTTTATTGTTAAAGGGTTAGTTCACCCAAAAATGATAATTATCCCATGATTTACTCACCTTCAAACCATCCTAGCCATCCATCTTTTTTCAGACAAACACAATCGGGTTAGGATTTTGAAGCCAAAAAAAATGCATCCATCCATCATAAAAGTAATCCATATGGCTCCAGGGGGTTAATAAATGCCTTATGAAGTGAAGCAATTGGTTTTTGTAAGAAAAATATCCATATTGAAAACTTTAACTATAATGACTGGCTTCCGGCAGATGACCGTACGCATTGATTTGCGGCAGAATAGTGACCTCTGACCCGACGCATGACGTAATGACGAGCATGGAAGTGCAGAGGATAGAGCAAAACAAAACACCGGTCACAGATTAGAAGTCTAAAATTATATTTTTTAAAGAGAAATGTTGAAAGATTTCAATATAAGAGAAGAGGAGCTTGAGTTTGTTGCACAACCCTATTTTTTTGAACCGTGACAGTCGTCTAAGCTTACAATAGTCCTACATCCATGCGTCATACATCACGTTACGGGTTACTCTTGTGGCACAAGTTGACATGCGCAGAATGCCGGAAGCTTGTTATTTGAATTTATAAAGTTTTAAACATGGATATTATTCTTACAAAAACCCGTCACTTTACTTTGCCTTTATTAACCCCCTGGAGCAGTATGGATTTTTATTTATTTATTTTTTTATAATGGATGGATGAATTTTTGGGGGCATCTAAATCTGGCCCCCCATTCACTACCATTATAAATCTTGGAAGAGCAAATATATTTTTAAATATATCTCCGATTGTGTTTGTCTGAAAGAAGATAGAAGTCATGTACACCTAGGATGGCTTGAGGGTGAGTAAATCGTGATAATTTTTATTTTTGCATGAAAAATCCCTTTAATATCCTTGTATACTTCAAAAAAAAAAAAAAAAAAAAAATCAAAGAATAAACTGGTGACTTCATTTTGAACAAAATTAGGCCAAAAAGGAATTTGCTTGGAGTTTGTTTCAGGAGTTCGAAATGGCTTGCTAAAGCAAACTTTCTGGAAAAGTTCGCTCCGACTGATACACATTTTCAAACTACCACTGTATCCGTGGTGATAATCGGTAGGTGTGTGCTCAGCTCCGCCGCCTTTGAGGTGAAAATAATGCTGCGTTCCAGGCAGGTTTTTGAGCCCGTAAGTCACGACTTTAAATCACGACTCACAACTTTGTAGCGTTCCAGGAAAGTCATGCCAAACTGCGTAAAAGTGTAAACAAACCAACATGGCGGACCGTGCTTACTCCTTGCTTATTTGAGGGAAACAGAGGAGGAAAACGGCGCATAAGGTAAGAGAAGCTCTTATACCTTTTATTTTACCGTGCACTTGCATAAACACCGCATTGTTGTTGTTGTTTCACGGGCTATGTGACGTCAGAACCCGTAACCGGGAGTAGGCTACGCCACACTCTGGTTGGAATGGTGTAAATGCAACAAAAACTCAGAAAAACACCTTTTACAAACCAGTTGAAAATGTTTTATTGAAAGTGTAATTAAACACAATTAATGAATCATCTAAGACAAATATTAAGTGTTTGTATAATATGTATTTAATTGTATGGCTTGGTTTGTTTGTTTATGGAGAGATTGTTTAAACAGGCCAGTAAGAGACTATGATCTACAACTCTTTCTTTTTATTATACAAATGTGTCTCGAGATCAGATAAATCCACAAAGACACTGGTTCATGGATTCATAGAGATCACCCCCTAATGGCAAATTATTGTAATTTTGAAACGTTTTGATGTAATGAAGCCTCGTTTACTGAAATCATGTGACTTTGTCCCAAATTGAGCCCTCGAGATTTTCCTCTGTATCCACACTTTCGTGTCATAGAAATCTGCAGTGGAGCTCACGAATTCTGCAAAAGTGCGAATCGAGGACGCATATCAGCCACAAAGGGGGTGCCTAAAACGACAAATGTGGACTTAACGGAAACACAAGTGTTTCGAAAGCGCATCACATCAAATTTTTTGACTTGCACTTTGGGAATTTGTCTTCAAATGCTGTCTCAAGACATTTTAAGATTTGGAATGGAAAAAAAAAAAAAAATTGGTAACACTTTGGTATGGGGAACACATTCACTATTAACTACAACTTTTGCCTCAGTAAACTCTGCTTATTAACAGTTAGTAAGGTAGTTGTAGAAGGATTTAGAGATGTAGCATAAGGTCATGCAGAATAAGGCATTAATATGTGCTTTATAAGTACTATTAAACAACCAATATGCAAGTTAATAAGCAACTAGTTAAAAGTGAGAATTGTTCCCCATACTAAAGTGTTACCAAAAATGTCCTTATTCAAGGAAATGTCTTCCTTATTCAAGATCTTAGGCAAATTATTCTATGCCACTTGCATTAAGCAAAATGTCAAATATATATCAAAATGATATTCAAACGCAAATTAATCAATTTTAATACTACACTAAACGCATAATAAGTAGGTTACCTGAGATAGCTGTCAGCCGCAATGTTGTAGAAATAGAAACCACTCCAAAAATAGTTGACTCCACTCATCCCATATCGCTGTCTCCGGTGATTGTTTTTCTTATCACATGTCACTTCTAGGAAACAGCTATACTGTTATACATTCCTAGAGCATGTGTGTAATTCTGTTTAAAATAATTCAAAATCAAAAGTTTTCCGCCACCTTTTCTCCAGGAGGGCGGCCGGATCTGACTTTGCCCAGGAACCGGCCACCTCCCCCGGTACGGAGGAGGAAGGCCCGGAGTCCTGGAGCTCGCAACGAAGACCTCCTTTTCCGTTCATATTTGGACTAAAATTTTTCAAGGAGCAAAATCCTCCAGGGTACTCGACCCTTGTACGATGCCCAGGATGGTGCACTCTTTCCGTCCTTGTCACTCCCCACGAGCCCCTGGAAGTACACCAACTTCCAGTCATCCACCAACGCAGTGGAAATTGAATCATGCCCACAAAGGTGCATCATAGCCGGCCTTGTCACACCACTTGAGTCCTGGAAGTACAATCACTTGCAAAAATATTCCTCTGATCCTGGGCTAAAATCTTAAGTCTTTGATTGACATGTTCGCCGACAGCTGATTAATGACCATTGTGTTCATAATTGCCCTCAGATGAAATTCTGCCAGTGTCAGAAGGTTGAGGCACAGTCCTGCAGGAGTAGATTCTCCTACAACCATCAAATCAAAAACCAATAGGAGCGCAGAAGCTGCTGATGCAATTAGTGAGACAAGTCTTTTTTTTTTTTTTCACACAAATCTATCCTGCATGTAAATGCAGCTCAAAGTCACTGAACGTGTCACGGATTGATGATGATTGATTGATTGATGTGAGTCTTCTGTTTTTAACGCATCTTGACTACCGTACAGTCTGACGTTAATGACAACTGAGATCCTACAGTGTGACATGGGTTACAGCAGGGATCATTTTCATGCAATCTGACAAGCAACAGTCATAAAGGACTATTTTAAATTGTACAGTGTGTGCACCCGGCTTAACATCATTAATTACATTAGACAAGACCTTTTTTTCCCCTTTTTTAATGTTACATGTACACACTGGGCTTAGCATTTAATATCAGCTTCCCCCCTTAAGTTTACCAAGTTCTACATCCAAATGTTCTGCTCTTCTGGACAGCTGTTGGGGATGAGAAACTCTGGCAAATGTGAAGCATATTCGGACTGAAATGAGTCCCTGTGCTGCAGCTAAGAGAGTCTGACAGCTATTAAGATCGGCTTCATTACTACTGCAGCGGCTCCTCTGATAGCAATCAGCATTTCAGAAGTTATGTATGTTCAAAGACGTTTCACTAGCTAAAAGAATTACATGATCCCCTGAGCCAAAACACTTTTCAGACTCAATGCATATAGGGTGGAACTGCTAAGTGGCTAAATTATGTGTTTGTACGTGTGAGACAAAAAAAGAGCGAGATGTGGACTTACTGTAACTGTCTGCCAGTCTATAATTATGCCTCTCTGTTTTGACAAACACATTGTTGTCGGTATTCATCATAACACAGACACTCAGACACAAATTGTCTTCTTAAAGTGCTTTATGGAGCAGAATAATTCCAATAGTGTGCGCTTACAGGGGAGCACTGCAGGAAATGAATCTGACTCCAGGGGCCCGTACCATCCTCATTTGTTGAAATAAACACGAGCCTGAACCGACTCGGGACCGAGTGTCTTTATCGACAGAGCACAGGAGGAGAGGAAGCTTAAAAACTCCTGCCATCTCCCATGAGTCGAGTACGGTATCTCAGAAAATCGTTCAGAAATCTTCTTAGGGCTCCTTAAATATGATCTGTGGTACATGATCAAACTCAGATATCACACTAACTGATCTCATTCAGGCATTTTTAACATTGCACAACAATGCTGTCTTGAATTTAAATACTGCGTAGGAAGCTTTTCAGAAATAAAGCCATGTTTCTTGATAGTCTTTGATCTGGAAGCTCATTTCTGATTGGCTGGCTTTATGCAACCTCTGATAGTCAGGGTTCACAGGCTTTTAGAAATCGTGTTTACAAGGGGTGTGTTCAATTCCCCAGTGTGATAGAAGTGTGTAGGGGATGAAAATATTTGTCTTTTGAAGCACAATTTTTCTAAAGTTAAAGGAGATGTGGTTGATAGGGGTATAGCAGTCTCAGCCTAGCTGAACGTCTGATGCATATGGCACACTTAACTGGAAACGCTTGAGGATTTTCAAAGTCTTCATCTTGTTGGATGTCCAGGAGACATGTGTGTTGCATTTTTTAATGGTCCACCTGGAAACAAGTGCCATGACGACAAACCCCCTTGTGGAGAAAGAAAGCCGTCATGTTTACAACTGTGACAATGAACGTTTATGAGGGCCAACTAAACGCTGGATTTTCAAAAGTATGTGAAGTTCACAACTCCATTGTTGCAGTAAACTTGCACAACACTCTTAAATTAATAATTTATTAGATGCAAATTAAAAATGTTTATAGCTTTTAGCCACAAATGCTCATGTTGCACTGCTCTGCGATGCTCCACGCATTATGTGATCATGTTGGAAAGGTCACGCATGATGTAGGCAGCTTCTTCTGTGAAGGCCATTTGACTTAGTCTTTGCACATTCACTTTGTAGACACTGGATTGGTACTTCCGCCTACGTCACGTGTGACCTTTCCAACGTGATTACATAATGCGTGGCACATCACAGAGCAGTGTGAGATGAGCATTTGTGGTTAAAAAGTATATAATTTATTTATATATATATATATTTTTTTTTAGAAAATGTCCGATCATTTCACTAGATAAGCTGGGATCATGTAGAGCTCTTTTAAGCTGCATTGAAAATGCAATTTGGACCTTCAACCCACTGAACCCTAGTGAAGTCCACTATATGGAGAAAAATCCTGGAATGTTTTCTTCAAAAACCTTCATTTCTTTTTGACTGAAAAAAGAAAGACATGAACATCTTGGATGACATGGGCGTGAGTAAATTATTAGGAAATTTTAATTCTGAAGTGAACTAATCCTTTAATAACAAAAAATATATATTAATCATTAATAATACTAATAATTAAAATACTTTTTTTTCAACTCATTTATTAGAAGCATCTCAAACTAATTTAGAGTATAACAACAGCCATAGCTAGTTTAAAAAACAAAAGAAAGAAAAAACAAAACAATAAAAAGACATGTTTAAAGGGTTAATAATAAAAGACTTTTGTAATACCACAGAGATTAAGGGGCCTTTTTATTTCTGTTTTCAGATGCATCCGGTTTCATTTATGTTACACTTGGCAAACCTTGAGCAGATTTATGTCTGAAAGGGTCTAATCATACATCAGCGCAAAGAATCTTGAAAGCGAAATGTCCATTAGTTGAACCATACAAAAAACATTCATTATGATAGGGCTCTTTGACATATTTATTTCTTTACTTTGATTTTAAACAACTCTACAGGCTGCTGTGATTGTTCTCCCTTCAAAGTGCCCTGTTTACAGTATGCTATTTAGAATGCACTTGAAAGAGTACTATAGACTACATTAGAGGAACCAATGTCCAGATTTGCAAAGTTAGTGATAAAGTATGTTTGAAAGATAATGTTTAGTTTGAGGCACTTGAGCACAACTGTCCTTTTCACTTATGTGTTATATGTGTCAAATAATAGTTTAACAGTTTAATAAGTACATATTACCTTATACAGGCAGAAATTTTGATTACATTTTGATTATTTTGATTAACACATTTTCACTGTTTTCCGGAGTGTTTTATGTATAACTCAATTATTTGTGATTATATGTATTTGTTGACAGTGTTAATTTTGATTTAGTTTTAGCCATAGTCTTTTGACCAAAATGCCATTTAGTTGTATTCATATTTTAGTCATCTGAATTGTTTTAGTCTTAGTCTAGTTTTAGTCAACTAAATATCATACAATTTTAGAACGAATTGTAAAATCTAATGATTTTTAATTGTAATGCATCCATAAAGCATTTCTCTAAAATTTCCAAACTCATTATATACTCCTGGAGAAAACATCTATTGACCTGTTAATGTGAATGATATTAAGGTTTGAACATGCAATACAGACAGATTTAACTGCTGTGACATATAACATGCCTTTATTTATAGTAAAATAAAATCCACTTCTCATAAAGAAACAAGAACATGGTCTTTTTCAGTTAATGATATATGCATTCTTTACAACAACTTGCACAACATTCTTCATTTTTTGAAGCAGACATATTCATTTGTATAAATTAAACAGATCAATCCTTATTAAAGCTATTAAGGTTATTCAGTCAAGAACACTGAGTGATTTTCTCTTTTCCTTTTATTATTTGATTAACATTAATGACATACAGCTACAGGTTTATAAGGCTACTGTCACTTTAAGGCAGAATGCACGGATCCAATACTCTAATACACATCTGATATTCTCCCAACTGTTTACGTTCACTTAATTTCATCTGATATTCTTCCATCTTTACGTGAATACTTGCCAAAAATGATAAAAAATTTTTTGACAATTTTGTGTATTTGTCCGTTCAAGCTCGAAAAGATGCAAAAGAGAGCTCAATTCAGTATCTGTGCACTGTCTGTGAGGCGGCTTTCTGTGTGTGTACAGAAAACTGGACTGAATTGAGCTCTCTTTCTTGTCGTCACACTTTTTCGCATTTATCCATATGTCTGCTCGTCTCTTTACATGTACATGTACATGTTTTAACATTTCACAAGACATGCCGCAAATGTATGCAAACTTATGTAGATCAGCACGCAGGACATTTCTGACTGGATCATTTCCCAAATCGCCCCTCCCTAACATTTTTGTCTTGTTTTTACTCGTTGATGAAAATGTCAATAGATATTCATCATAGTTTTTGTCATTCAAAACTAGTTTTTATTTAGTTGTTGTTTTGTTTTCATCAGTGAAAAAATGTTGACAAAAGCGATGATGAAAATGATTCGTCAATACACCACTGCAGTGTGGTGTATTACTGGTGTTATCAACCGTTTCAAATGAAGCACCCCTAAATCACTCGAACTTCTGTCTAAGTAGGCAGTTCTTGGCCAAAATAATCTACAAAGTGGACCAGCCTTCATGCCAACAGTCAAAAGCTGGTTTGCCGGCCATATGATTTGCACCGCTGTAAATGTTCTGCTTGTCATTTGATCTCACCCCAGCAATAACGGCAGGGCAACTCAAATCTCCCACCTCTGAATCACGTCTTTCTCGCTTATCGGTGGAAGTACTTTAAATAAGAAGCATGCTGGGAAGGTTCTGGGATATGTTATCTTAATCTGAACATAACTCCAGTTTTGCTTGTCAGAAAGCAGGGTTTGTGTTAAGGCCCAGATATCTCATTTAGACCAGAAAGTGAGAAACCTCCCTGGCTTCCATTACGGAGCCAGAACGGAAAGAAAAATGAACAGTGACAAAGGGAAAATGTTCCCAGCTCACCGTTGCTCTGCTAACTTGATAAAAAGTCTATTTAGTGCTTGTCAGGCCGAGCCTGAGAAAGAGAGAAAGTGTCTGTGCATTGGAGAGAAAGCGTTTTTAGAGAAGTCTGGGTGTATTTGTTGGGAAATAACTTTGGCCAGCATATTCAGCAAAGGTTGTGATGTTTGTCAGGGCTGGTAAGGAGAATTTACTCTGAGGTTCTAGTCTAAATCCATCTATGTATGTGTTTTGGCAGTGCATAAGGTCTTGTGGTCTAACAGAGGGTACGCAGTAGTTGATGGGGTGGCATACCTAGCAAGTGGTAAAATGATTGCTTGTGTAAATGATCTATCCTGTTCTAAGGTTAGGGTCAAATAAAGCATGAAAGCTGTTTTAATGGCCATCTTTAAAGCGAAGCTGATGATGACATCCCAAGTTTTTCATATGTGGAGGTTAAAAGCATAAAATAAAAGTTCTGTATGTAGTGAGCTGCTCACCTGCAACCTTTTTTTGGCACTATAGGCTTCCAAACATTTCCAAATAGTCGGCAACAAAACTAGATTTGTGCATGTTATGAAGAAGACTTGAGTAGTGCTTGTCAATGCCAAATGTCAAACAGTCAAAAGAGCGTTTTAATATTCTGGCACAAGGTATGGCTTGACTTCCTCTTTCAGAGTAATTCTAGCATACCTTTCCTCAACAAGCCATATGAGTTGTTATTTGTATTTGGTAGAATTTGTGTCTGTAACACAAACCGGACAAGTTATTTGTAAAGATTTCAAACAAACTTCTAACTCAAAGTATGAGCATCACTAATTACACAGCCATATAAGACTATTTTGCCAAAAAAAAAAAAAAAAAATCAATCACATCGGATCCCAACCCCAGAATTCATTGCAGTGAACATTGCAAGATGGTCTCCTGGTTCAAGTCCTGGCTGAGCCAGAAGGCCTTTATTTGTGGCCTTCTTCCATCCAAGGTGTTTCCCTGCCTTTGGCCTGAGACACTGGGATTAGCTCCAGCATCCATGCGACCCTACATAGGACTCGTTGAAACAGACAGAATCATACTCGATTGCTCGATCCCCTGCAGTCCTGCTGGGTGACATACTTAGCTTCTGGAGGGCCACTGTCCTGCAGAGTTTAGCTCCAACCCTAAATTAAAGGGTTAGTTCACCCAAAAATGTAATTTCTGTCATTAAGTACTCACCCTTATGTCGTTCCAAACCCTTAAGACCTTCATTCATCTCCGGAACACAAATAAACATATTTTTGATGAAATCTGAGAGGTATCTGAACCACACATAGCACTGATTGAGATAAGGGACAAAATGCCCCACACACAAAAGCCCTCTTTATGTTAAAAAAATAAATAAATTCATCAAAATAAAAATACTTAAAAAGTTACATCTAAAGGAAATCTGGATACTCAGAATTTAATTTTAAAATAATTTTGGTAGTATTAATTAAATACATGCTCTATACTTGGAAAATACATGTAATTTAGCCTGTCCTCATCATCTAGTCACAATGTAAAATTGCCAAACAAAGTGTTTAAAAATGCAACAAATTCAAACATATACATTTAAATTGAAAGGCAGAGATCTGTAATATATCAAACAATACAAAAAACAAGTCTTGAATTATATTTTCCATAAAAAATGCCTGTCAAAGTTGTTTCTTCACTTTGCGTTAACTCTGTCAGGATTTTTTTATAATTCTGAATAGATCAGGCAATGTCATGGTCATCTTTAACTCTGAGGAGCTCTTACTATTTCCTGCTCATTGTGGCTCTCACAGTAGGACACATAGTCCTGGAAGTTTTATTTATTTATTTTTTAATATTTTATACGAACAGTGTTGAAGTCTCTGTGGTCACAGCTGTGGACACAACATGTCAACTCCATCATCCCGGTGTAAAAGTTCCTGTAAATAGTTGTGAGATAAATCTTTTTGATGTTTATTAAGGCAGCTACAACTGAAGAAAGAAAACAAAATTGCTCCACTGGACAACACGTGGTTAAGTCAAATTTGTCAACTCTGTCAGACGTCAACTCCGTCAGGTTTTATGACTGATGGTTGACAACTGCTCTCAAAAAGTCTGTATAATGTGATTTAATATGGTTTTTACATATGGGGAATTATTCTAATGTTGTTTTATGATTCTATTTACATATACTGTATATTTGGCCCCAGCTGGACCTTTGTCAACATGTCAATATTTTTCAACTCCGTCAGTATTTGTCAACACCGTCAATATTTGTCAACTCCGTCAGTATTTGTCAACACCATCAATATTTGTCAACTCCGTCAGTATTTGTCAACACCGTTAATAGTCAACTCCATCAGTATTTGTCAACACTGTCAGTATGTCGACTCCATCAGTATTTGTCAACTCAGTCAATCAGTATTTGTCAACACATCAATATTTGTCAACTCCATCAGTATTTGTCAACACGTCAATATTTGTCAGCTCCATCAGTATTTGTCAACACCGTCAATAGTCAACTCCGTCAGTATTTGTCAACTCCATCAGTGTTTGTCAACACCGTCAGTGTTTGTCAACACAGTCAGTATTTGTCAACTCCGTCAGTGTTTGTCAACTCCATCAGTGTTTGTCAACACCGTCAGTGTTTGTCAACACCGTCAGTATTTGTCAACATCGTCAGTGTTTGTCAACTCCGTCAGTGTTTGTCAACTCCGTCAGTGTTTGTCAACTCCGTCAGTGTTTGTCAACTCCATCAGTGTTTGACAACACGTCAGTGTTTGTCAACACCGTCAGTATTTGTCAACATCGTCAGTGTTTGTCAACTCCATCAGTGTTTGTCAACATCGTCAGTGTTTGTCAACATCGTCAGTGTTTGTCAACTCCGTCAGTGTTTTTCAACTTCATCAGTGTTTGTCAACTCCGTCAGTGTTTGTCAACTCAGTCAGTATGTCAACTCTGTCAGTATTTGTCAACTCCGTCAGTATTTTTCAACTCCGTCAGTGTTTGTCAACACCGTCAGTATTTGTCAACACTGCCAGTATTTGTCAACTCCATCAGTGTTTGTCAACACGTCAATATTTGTCAACTCCGTCAGTCAGTATTTGTCAACTCTGTCAGTGTTTGTCAACACATCAATATTTGTCAGCTCCGTCAGTCAGTGTTTGTCAACTCTGTCAGTGTTTGTCAACTCCATCAGTGTTTGTCAACTCCATCAGTGTTTGTCAACATCATCAGTGTTTGTCAACTCCGTCAGTATTTTTCAACTCCGTCAGTATTTGTCAACTCTGTCAGTCAGTATTTGTCAACTCCATCAGTTTTTGTCAACTCCGTCAGTATTTGTCAACTCTGTCAGTATTTGTCAACACGTCAATATTTGTCAACTCTGTCAGTATTTGTCAACATCGTCAATATTTGTCAGCTCCATCAGTATTTGTCAACTCCGTCAGTATTTGTCAGCTCCGTCAGTATTTGTCAACATCGTCAGTATTTGTCAGCTCCATCAGTATTTGTCAACACCGTTAGTGTTTGTCAACATCATCAATATTTGTCAGCTCCATCAGTATTTGTCAACTCCGTCAGTATTTGTCAACTCCGTCAGTGTTTGTCAACTCCGTCAGTATTTGTCAACACGTCAATATTCGTCAACTCCGTCAGTATTTGTCAACTCCATCAGTATTTGTCAACATCGTCAATATTTGTCAACTCCGTCAGTATTTGTCAACTCCGTCAGTATTTGTCAGCTCCATCAGTATTTGTCAGCTCCATCAGTATTTGTCAACTCCGTCAGTATTTGTCAGCTCCGTCAGTATTTTTCAACTCCGTCAGTATTTGTCAACTCCGTCAGTCAGTATTTGTCAACTCCGTCAGTGTTTGTCAACACGTCAGTATTTGTCAACATCGTCAATATTTGTCAGCTCCATCAGTATTTGTCAACTCCGTCAGTATTTGTCAGCTCCGTCAGTATTTGTCAACATCATCAGTATTTGTCAGCTCCATCAGTATTTGTCAACACCGTTAGTGTTTGTCAACATCGTCAATATTTGTCAGGTCCATCAGTATTTGTCAACTCTGTCAGTATTTGTCAACTCCGTCAGTGTTTGTCAACTCCGTCAGTATTTGTCAACACGTCAATATTTGTCAACTCCGTCAGTATTTGTCAACATCGTCAATATTTGTCAACTCCGTCAGTATTTGTCAACATCGTCAATATTTGTCAACTCCGTCAGTATTTGTCAACTCCGTCAGTGTTTGTCAACTCCGTCAGTCAGTGTTTGTCAACACCGTCAATATTTGTCAACTCCGTCAGTATTTTTCAACTCCGTCAGTGTTTGTCAACACCGTCAGTATTTGTCAACACTGCCAGTATTTGTCAACTCCATCAGTGTTTGTCAACACGTCAATATTTGTCAACTCCGTCAGTCAGTATTTGTCAACTCTGTCAGTGTTTGTCAACACATCAATATTTGTCAGCTCCGTCAGTCAGTGTTTGTCAACTCTGTCAGTGTTTGTCAACTCCATCAGTGTTTGTCAACATCATCAGTGTTTGTCAACTCCGTCAGTATTTTTCAACTCCGTCAGTATTTGTCAACTCTGTCAGTCAGTATTTGTCAACTCCATCAGTTTTTGTCAACTCCGTCAGTATTTGTCAACTCTGTCAGTATTTGTCAACACGTCAATATTTGTCAACTCTGTCAGTATTTGTCAACATCGTCAATATTTGTCAGCTCCATCAGTATTTGTCAACTCCGTCAGTATTTGTCAGCTCCGTCAGTATTTGTCAACATCGTCAGTATTTGTCAGCTCCATCAGTATTTGTCAACACCGTTAGTGTTTGTCAACATCGTCAATATTTGTCAGCTCCATCAGTATTTGTCAACTCCGTCAGTATTTGTCAACTCCGTCAGTGTTTGTCAACTCCGTCAGTATTTGTCAACACGTCAATATTCGTCAACTCCGTCAGTATTTGTCAACTCCATCAGTATTTGTCAACATCGTCAATATTTGTCAACTCCGTCAGTATTTGTCAACTCCATCAGTATTTGTCAGCTCCATCAGTATTTGTCAGCTCCATCAGTATTTGTCAACTCTGTCAGTATTTGTCAGCTCCGTCAGTATTTTTCAACTCCGTCAGTATTTGTCAACTCCGTCAGTCAGTATTTGTCAACTCCGTCAGTGTTTGTCAACACGTCAGTATTTGTCAACATCGTCAATATTTGTCAGCTCCATCAGTATTTGTCAACTCCGTCAGTATTTGTCAGCTCCGTCAGTATTTGTCAACATCATCAGTATTTGTCAGCTCCATCAGTATTTGTCAACACCGTTAGTGTTTGTCAACATCGTCAATATTTGTCAGGTCCATCAGTATTTGTCAACTCTGTCAGTATTTGTCAACTCCGTCAGTGTTTGTCAACTCCGTCAGTATTTGTCAACACGTCAATATTTGTCAACTCCGTCAGTATTTGTCAACACGTCAATATTTGTCAACTCCGTCAGTATTTGTCAACATCGTCAATATTTGTCAACTCCGTCAGTATTTGTCAACATCGTCAATATTTGTCAACTCCGTCAGTATTTGTCAACTCCGTCAGTGTTTGTCAACTCCGTCAGTATTTGTCAACACGTCAATATTCGTCAATTCCGTCAGTATTTGTCAACTCCATCAGTATTTGTCAACATCGTCAATATTTGTCAACTCCGTCAGTATTTGTCAGCTCCATCAGTATTTGTCAGCTCCATCAGTATTTGTCAACTCCGTCAGTATTTGTCAGCTCCGTCAGTATTTTTCAACTCCGTCAGTATTTGTCAACTCCGTCAGTCAGTATTTGTCAACTCCGTCAGTGTTTGTCAACACGTCAGTATTTGTCAACATCGTCAATATTTGTCAGCTCCATCAGTATTTGTCAACTCCGTCAGTATTTGTCAGCTCCGTCAGTATTTGTCAACATCGTCAGTATTTGTCAGCTCCATCAGTATTTGTCAACACCGTTAGTGTTTGTCAGGTCCATCAGTATTTGTCAACTCCGTCAGTATTTGTCAACTCCGTCAGTGTTTGTCAACTCCGTCAGTATTTGTCAACACGTCAATATTTGTCAACTCCGTCAGTATTTGTCAACATCGTCAATATTTGTCAACTCCGTCAGTATTTGTCAACTCCGTCAGTATTTGTCAGCTCCATCAGTATTTGTCAACTCCGTCAGTATTTGTCAGCTCCATCAGTATTTTTCAACTCCATCAGTATTTGTCAACTCCATCAGTCAGTATTTGTCAACTCCATCAGTGTTTGTCAACACGTCAATATTTGTCAACTCCGTCAGTATTTGTCAGCATCGTCAATAGTTGTCAACAACGTCAGTATTTGTGAACTCCGTCAGTATTTTTAAACTCTGTCAGTATTTGTCAACTCCTTCAGTATTTGTCAGGTGAAGGTTTTTGTTAATTTTGAAAGAAATGTCTTCTTTTTTTTCAATTCATTGTGTTAAAATATTAAAACATCAACTGAACTACATGAATATAACTACTGAATATATCATGTCTGATTTACCTAAGAACATTGGCTATATATGTTTAATATTAAAAAGGAGGTTAGAGAATTAAGGGATTTAGGAGCTGGATTGTTCATAATAACCCTAACCCACACAAAAAAAAAATGTAGAGAATACATTTTTTTTTCCCCCACTTAGCTCATTTACTGAACACCATTATTATATACCTGAAGACTTTACACTGTTATTGGATGGATCAAATTAAAATATCATGCTTTTTAATGCACCTGACAGAGTTGACACAATTTAAGTTCCGAAGTGAATAAATGTACATTTTTAGGGAAAAAACAAACAAACAAACAAAAAAAAAAAAACAAAAAAACAGTAAAACCTGTTCCCTTACATGGTTCATTAGCAGAGGTTTTTGTCTACAAATATAACAGATTAAAAATAATGTATTATTAAATAATAAAAACTAACTTCTAAAACATGTTTTGTCCCTTACCTCAAGAATCAGTGATAGGCAGCAATGCAATTGCACTTTTCAAGGCCCAGAAAGGTAGAATCTTCACATGGACTATTTTAATGATGTATTTGCTACCTTTCTGTGCCTTTAAAGGTGCAATGATGTTGCTGCCTAAGTAAGGCTCAGATACCTCTTGGATTTCATCAAAAATATCTTAATTTGTGTTCCAAAAGATGAATGAAGGTCTTACGGATTTGGAGTGACATAAGGGTGAGGAACTGGATTGTTCATTTTTGGGTGAACTAACACTTTAAACAAACCTGATCCACCTAATCAAGGTATTTAGGAGTACAAAGAAATCCAGACATGTTATACAGATGTGGTCTATTGGAATCAGCTGTGAATGTTAGTCTGTGCGCTTCATATGAGAAGCACGATCAAATGTAAATGACTGCTTTAGCCGCCCATGAAGAGCCAGGTCAGCATTGTCTGTCAGGTTTAATTTCTACTTCCTTAAAAGGAAGCAGAATTTGTATTTTATGTAGACATTAGACACAGTAGCTCACTAGGGTTTAAACTGAGCTCAGGCCTGTTCAAATTTCCATCCACTATTAGTTTGAATAAAGAACCCATTGTAAACAAGAACTTTCTATCATATACACTAGGTGCTTTATCTTGTTAATGATTTCCTTTTGCGCTCGTTACCCCAGCAACACCTCACTTTCCCCACCTCTGAGATGATTTTGTCCATCTCGTATCCTGGATTTCCAGCTCCGGCTAGCTGTCAGGGAGAGGTCTGGAGCTTACCCAGCAGGGGTTCACAGGCCCTAGTGCAATTCCATTACTCACCCGCACCGCAGCTTAAACCCACATTATCATCCACACCGGAGGGGTTTGGATAGACAGATGATTTGAGCCCCCCTTGCCCCCTTCCCCTATCTCCTGTTCCCTCGCTTATCTCCCGAGGCACATTAGCAGACACCCTGCTTCATTATAATAAACATCGTTTATTCAGCGTGTGCTCTTATCCAGAGTGTTCACTCACAGCCAAAAACAATATACGATCCAATGCTCACACTGGAGGAAATACACACTTATGAGAAGAATAACAATGAAGGAAATGCAGGAAACCAAATCCTGTGGTGGAGCTAATCAATGGAAGGTACCTTCACAAAGGGTTTCGTTACCTGCACTGACTAGTCAGTAAGCTTTACAGCTTTTGGAAGTGTATAGGGGGGAAAATATTGTTGGGATTGAGAACAACACACAACAGAAAAATTATATCACAGAGAGGACTGATGACTGTGTAATTAGTCTCCTAATAAATCAGATAATTTAACCTTTTTATGTCAAGGCAAGGTTAATTCAGATTATAGAACGTCATGTGGTGCGACCCCCTGATTTTTACTTTATGGTTACACCACATGACATTTTTAGAGTCATTAGATTTATAAGTAATGGTTTAAAAGGCTTTCATCAACATCAATAACCAGCCCAAATTCCAAATATTGCAAATATCCCAAAAGTCACTCTTAGCCATGGTGGTCCTCCTCAAGGCCCCAATATACTCACAGCGAAGTTCTTTTTCATTCTTCGTTTATGAGTAAAACGATATTCAAAATACGTGAGCAGCGATATATTATTATTGAACGTCTGACACCACCTACACTGCTGAGAGCGATGTTTAAATATGTGCTGCGCGCTTTCCTCTCAGAAACAAAATAAACACAACAAAAATGAGAAAACAGCAAGCACTTTTTTATAGAAAGCATAAGAAAAGCATCTGATCATAACAAAATGGGTATGTTAGCACAAGCTCTACATTTCATCAGAAGCACAACTTCATTTTCTCCTATAAAGTGACCATCCAGTGTGTTCATGTTTTCACCCGCGGAGATCTTACCTCGACGGACTCAACAGATGAAATGAGTCAGAAGAGTTCCATGTGAAAGAAGGCGGAGCCTCAGTGCACACCTCCTATTACGTTATCATCACGGACCAATGGTAGTACGGTGTTTTGCAGCTGGAGCAAACTTTTCCTGAGTTTGCTTTGGCAAGCCATTTTGAACTCCCAAAATGAACTTCCTTTTTGCCTGACTTTGTTCGAAATGATGTCACATCATTTCGTTCTTTGATTTCATTTTAAGTATATCGGGGACTTCAGAGTCCTCACTTCAGTGCTGTAACTCAGACTGTCGGCTACTAGTCCGCTGTAAATTCTTCACCATTGTGCGCTACTCAAAAGAGTTTATGTCCTGGGCATGGTCTAGTGAAGGCCACAAGTCCATATCAAACTGGTCATTTGTAAGAGTGCCACCCTCACTTTTTTTTTCTTTTAAAAAAGAAGGGGTGTTCTTGGGTGGAAAGCATCTTATAGTTTCCTTCACAGTTTCTTCAAGAAAGCATGTCCTTTCATTTGGGCAAATCCATTGACATCAATTGATTTGTGTTCTTTCTTTAAAAGACAGATTCCTGGTACACTGTGACACTTCTTCCATTATTGTATCGATCAATACGTCTCTTTTTTTTTTCACTGCTGCAAAGCTCACTAATAGTCCAGAGTGGTCCAAACTGACAATGAGAGTCTGCACTGCATGTGCAGACAATAAAGTGCTGACGTGGAGCAGGGGAGAGATGTAACAGAGGCCCCTGACCCTATATGCTACCCTTTACTTGCCCTTGTGCAGCATTCACCATGTGCACCCCATCCAAGGCCCCTTTTCACACTCAAACTCCACACAGCTTTCCTCCTCACACCCCTCCTGGGCTATATTTACACTGATGTGACCCCAAATGGTATGCCTGCCAGAGGGACACTAAATGCTTTTCACATCTGCCTAGCACCCCCTTTGGTGTCCTCCTAGGAGTCTTGCACCATGGCAGTGTAGTTTTGTCCATCTGTTAGAAGATATGCAATCAAGGTTGCTGCTAAAATGTTTTCGGCACCTCAAAAAGTGTTCGATTGAAAGATCTGGTCATGTTGTTTACTTGCACCGCTAGAGGAGACTTGTTTCACTGCTGTCGGCTTGAATGTGTGATGTTCTTTGAGAGTGCGTGTGCAGATCTCTCGTGAGATCAGAACACTGCACTCCTCCTCTTGAGATCAAGAGCTGTGATGATGATGTGAAGGTGGAGTCGCGATTTGCTTTTTAAATGCCCCTTGCTTGACTCTGCAGGGATTGAGTTTCCAGTGTCTTTCCACTTCATCCTGTGCTCTCGCAGCCTAGATGTCTGCTGGGCAGACGGTGGGAAGCATGTCCATTTCTCTCAACTTTTGTCACCTCCCATCACAAGGATGATTTCAAAGGTTCAGTGCCATGCTATTACCACAGAAGGATTCTCTGGCAGCAGAAAAGCAGAAATGTGAAACTGCTACACCACTCCTGGATGCCAACAAAGCGGAGCGTAAATTCCTCAATGCATTTTAAGAGGAAACTGTTGTCTGAGTGGCTCCTATACATTGCAAGGGGGACATAAATTTGTTGAGACTGTTTTGTGTGTAGTGCTGCCAAGCCTTACAGATCTTCCTGTTCCTTTTGATTCTATTTGAGAAAATATTTTTAGCTTCAAGTAGAGCTGCATTGTGACGTCATGCTTTAAGCTTTTGGAGATAATCTCTCATCTCTCTGGGTTCTTGCTACAATGGCATTTTGATGATACAAAATATGCTGAAAAATCTTTACCTAACAGTAGTTAAACCTGCAGTTCTTTGCTACATGTGTAAGTGGACATGATGCCAAATAGAAATGGACACAAAGGATTAGATCAGGAACTTAGGAACAAAAGGATTACAGGCATGAATGTGGGTCACACACTGTCATGAGTGAAACCAACTACTCGCTGGATTAGCTAAATCCTCCACTGAAGGACTGTGTGAACATAGGTCAATCCAAGGGTTAGACAGGGTTACGACAGCCCATCTGCTTGTCCAGAAATGCAGTATGGAGAAGCAACGTTAAGCGGCAGAGCGTGCAGCTGAATGTTACCCTGAGGGTGGTTCTTTCTGCATGTAATCCAGTGTTTTTGTTACCTTACACAATCGTCTGTCATTTGACTCTTAATGCAAAGGTGAGAGAAGGACAAATTGACTATGGGGAGAATTTAGTCAATGAGTTAACATGATGGCAAGTTAGTTTCAAACTTGTGATCTTGGTCTTGAGATCCCTTGAGACTCCATATAGCTTCATTATTTCTTTCTTTCATATTCTAGCCTGTATTCTTCTAGACAATGTTTTGGAACTTTGTATTTAGAGTCATTTTGGTAACTTATAGTAATATTATAGTAATGTTACATAGTAATAAATACTGTATAAGTTATGCATAATTGCATGCAACTAACCCTAAACCAAACCAAAGACTTTATAAATAGAAAGACGGTGCACTCATATTATTATGAATGGGAGAAAGTGCAACACGCTATATGGTGGAATAAGTCCCGCCTTCTATATAAGAGCCAATCGCTGATTGCTAATGTCAATCGCATCACTGTAGCTGCCGTTAGAAGCTCCGGTTACTGTAGAAACAGTCAGACATACGATTCCTATAGAGACGCGCACTTAGGACTGCACATGCGCACTAGCTTGATCCAGTCTGAAAAATGCCATTTTTGTCATGATTCGAGCGTTTAGAAAAATTTATGAGACAGTTCTTGTCAGATTTCTTTGGTGATTTCAAATATGAAATTTAATTGAAAGCTTTGCAAACAGGAACTGTACTTGCATGCCCGAGAGGCGTTTCAAAGATGGTCGCCGAGTGAAATGACTTGTCTTAAAGGGACTTTGAATAAAACCCTAACCCTAATAGTAAGTACATTTAGTTAATTAGTGTTGTTACACTGTAACAAAGACACTTTTAAATAAAGTGTAACCATAATTTTTATATGCATACATGCTGCATCATAAGTACAGTACAGTGTGTTGCTGCACAGAGGCACCACGATTCAAATGCTTGATGTGACATGATAACTTATGGGTGGGGGCCTGTCTTATGGTTCGTGGCAGTTCTCTAAGATTTGCGGTACACCACTGACCTATACTGCATACTGCAAAATTGGTATGTGTGCTATGGTAGTATGCTATTTCGAGCATGCCGTGTCTCTGAGGTGCATTTTCTTCTCTGATTACATTGCCTCTAGTTTAGACACATTTACACCACTTAAGAAAATGCAAGTACTATTGTTCATATATCTACTGTCTGAGTCAAAGACTGGACAGGAAATAGACCTTAACCCCCACTTAGTCTGATGGTATCATATGGGTGGAGCTCACTTGACCCACATCCTTCACACAAGCATCCTCTTACATGGTGGGTCAAAGAAAGAGCTGTGGTCTGTGTAAAGTCTGTGAAACAGTGCTCCATTACAGTGTGGCCAGGCTTTGATGAAGTGCCATTCAGAAAGGTCCTGGTATCAGTTCAACCTTTCATATCGTCATAATAATTACCCCTTAACAGCACTAATGGATGCTGCAATAGAAGTGAGTCAAAAGCACAGGAATGTGAGAAGATTATTATTATTCTCTGATCAAAATAAGATTGGTATGCTTACTCTTGTAAGCGGTGGCCAGTGGGTCAGAGTGTGCAAAAGAGGATTAATAGTGTGGCAATTAAATAGGCAGGTGTTACACCATATCATATTCTTGCACTTAATATTTAGTTGGTTGCCATTAAAGGACAGATCTGCCAGGCTAAGGGTACATTTAAACTATGTACTAAAAACAGAAAAATGTTTCTTTTGCGTTTTTCGCGTACAGATGACAATGTTTTCAAAACTATCCTCTTTCATATGTATACACAAAAACTATGAAAAACACTGTATTCTGCTTCCAGGCCAGTAGGTGGCGATGTCACTTTGTAAATAAACACTGAACATGTTCTACGCATGCACATGATGTCAAAGTTTTCACAAATTTGCAGTTTTGGAGACAATGACGATATTGTTTTCAAAAACTTGCACTTTGAAACACGTCTTCAAAAGTTTCACGACCCCAAAACGCCTTCGTTATGTAAATGAACAGCCAAAACGCATACAATTTTTTTCCGTTTTTAGTTGAAAAAGGTTTTGTGTAAACGCCCCCTAAGCTTGTATATGAGTTTGCATTCAGAATTACCAATAACCAACAATAACCATTCACAATCAAAGCTGATGTAATGCTTCTTTTTTTAACGTGTTTAAAAGTGTGGCTGTTTAAATCATAGCCTAATATGTATGTCATAATGACAAATTTGTACCCTAATATGATGATAAAATCCTCATTCCCTTTGAGTCTGTGTATTGATGCCAAAGGTTTCTCATTGAAAACTTAGTTAATCAATATAGCAGCACCAAGGGGAAGCTTTAGCATCTTAATAATGATGTTAAAGGTGTATCATCTTCATATTTTGAAGACTTAGGTGTGAGAATGGGTTGATTGTTATTACATTACATAGGCACCAACTTTTGAGAGGTAGTTTGAGTGATTGACGCATTGGACCTTGTTTACACCTGTTTAGTGTTGCTCTACAGATCAACACCATTCAACTCTCACCATCCGGCTGTTCAGGAGTTCAGGAAGGTGACAGAGAGTGTGAACTTTACACTTCAGAGTTGCAGCTAGAACATTGTCCTGAGAGGTTCTTTCTGCTTGAAGGGTTTACTTTTCACAATCATCTGTCCAACAGCTGTCAGCTCCACATCTGTCTGGAATACTGGTCATGGACACAAAATAACCT